>WSTY01000433.1:0-19754 GCA_019633465.1 Tulasnella sp. 417 | reverse complement strand
TGCTCGCCTTTCTCCGCACCACCTCGAATGCCAGGAACAGCTAAAACGCCTTTGAATGCCTTGACGAATGTTAAGAACGATATGGAGAAGAACGGCCGCACGGTGTCACTAAAGCCGCCATAGCCGTACTGGATTGCGGGGGCAGTCCCGTCAAGGGGTGTGTCCGTGTGCCAAACGATGAACATTGGAACGTCCACACCGTCCTTCGATTTGTACCAGACTTGCTTGGTGTTGAACTCATCGGCAAGGAGGCCTTTAAACTGAGTCTTCCGCCAGGTTGTCCAGGTGTGTCCTTCGAAACTGTCGACGCCCTTCTCTTTGAATCGGAATTGCTTAATGACTCCCGGGTTGTTGAATCCTGAGAATGTGGCGAAGAAGAAATCGTCCTCCTGCTTCGGTGCTGCGGAGATTGTCCCGACAAAGTCGGGATCCAAACGATTAAACTGGCCTGCGGACGAGACAACGTACAGCTCGTCACAGACCTAAAAAATAAAGTTAGATTTGGTAAGTGCAGGCCGTCTCAGGAGACACATACGTTCCGAGAGTATTGTGCAACAAAGGATCTCCCGTTAACCGGTGACATGCTACTTAGAATTCCTCCTTCTTTGTCTTCTGGAATGAACTCCTCGAACCTGATTGGTTCCGGGTTCTCTGTTGGATCACCTTCGGGCATCTCAAACGTTACGACTTTTTTTCTCGGGGCGCCCTGATCCGTTATCACGAAATGCTTTCTTTCGTGATTTGAAACCCTGCATATCACATCGACGCTTAAGAGGTCCCAAATTCATGGAAAGGGGCCGAGGCTTACACGCTGTACTCTGCGTCCCAGTCATCGACGATCTTGTGCCATTTCAGATTGGAAAGTTTTGAGGTGATGTCGTCGTCCGTGCCTAACTCGGCCATATACAGCTTGTTTTTCTGCATTTGAGATGATGCGTTGAAATCAGCTGAGGCAAATTTCGATTCGAGGCTGGTCGAGGACCCACATGAGAGGTATCCTTGCTAATGTAGAGCTCGAAGAACCGCCCATCTGGATCAGATGTTCCGATTCCAAAGAGCCAGTTCGGGTTTTGGTCATCTTTGTAGACCAGAATGTCTTGCGCTAAGAGCCAGATTCATTGTCAATCTGTGGTGGTGGATCGGCGCCAGGGTGCTCACACTGATCAGTGCCGAGTACATGATAATAGATGGCCGCATTCTCATCTGACGTCGTCTCGGTGCCAGCTTTGTCCTCTGCTGCCGACCCATGTTCAACCCTCTCTGGGAAACGCTGTTGAAACCGGGGGGTTCAATATCGGTGGGAGCCTGCAGTCAAGACTGAAATTACTTGATAGAAAAAGCCCTTCGAGTCGTGTGTCCAGACGATAGTGGAGAATTTGACAAACCGAATGGTGTCAGGTAGGCGGTCTGGATCGCTCAGAAACCCGCCTTCGGGGCGCTTGTGAAATGGTTTTGATGATTCGCGCACGTAAATGGTGAAAAAGTCGGACCCCGACAGCGAAATACCATACGCGAAGTACTTCCCATCTTTAGAAAACGCGGAAGTCGCCAAGTAAGCAGTTCCATCTTCGGCTAGCAGACTTGGCTAGAGGTAGAAATCGTTTTAGGAATCCTTGACGATAGGTCTCGGGCCGGATACAACGTACGTCAAAAAAGACCTCGGCATTGACCTCGGGTCCTTCATCACCATCTACATCGAATTCGGGTAATTCTGAAGTCTTTGAACGGAATAGAATATACTGGGCTTGAAGGCCGGAGTTATAGTTCCAATACCACCTCCCGTCCTTCGAAAATCGCGGATAACTGAACTGCAATAAGCGCATGGGTTAGACATAGTCCTGCAACGTTGCTGCTAGAGGGCAAAGTTGCTCACCCGACTAAAGTTCCAGTTATTGGTGATCTCCGCTTTGATCTTGTCGCGGCATTCGAAATCTTCAATGAATAGCTCAGTGCGCTCGGCCTGCTCTGCGGTCGGTCAAATTAGCGATAGTCGACGATGTTAGGCCTAAACGTACTATCCAGCCAGGCGCTCCTTTCTTCCGTCTCCTGTTCAAGCCATTGATACGGGTCAAGGACTTTCACCTCCCCATTTTGGTTCAGGTACGTATCGGCGTGATCGTTTCTCCGACTCTTAGGGTACGCTCGGGGTACCCGTCCATTCTTACCTCTGGCAGCCAACGCGCCCGTCATATCGTAATGTGGAGGCGTTTGAGAGTGACTGAGTGCGTGACGAAGGCGGGTAAGCGAGAGTTCCCCGTGTTTGGGGATGGGGCGGAATCAGCCTTGTGGACTTGCTCGTGCAGTGCGGACAGACGTACTGTCAAGCCACGGCTTTCTCGCTTCACTGGTTTGCTTTACAGAGTCGCACGAATCTAGAGGATTCAGTTCCCTGTCGTTATTCCGATATCTTTCTGGGTGATCCGCTTTCCGGGGCTCCGGTCTTCGTCGTGGTAGCCTCAATAGACAGCGGTCTGATGGGGAACCCGCCGGAGGATGATGGTGCGTTTGGAACTAGATGATAGGTCGATTACAGGATATGAAAAGGCGAAGTACGACACGGAGGGGGACAGGGGAATATTCCAACACGGGCTGTAAGGTCCGGTGGGTTCGGATTTTCCGGCCTTAGTTGGCCTGTTGCCACACACGCACTGGGATAAGACTAAAGCAACAATCGTGACCAGTAAACCGCCTCAGAAAATAGGATGCCTACGTCATGAATATGCACGTCGCGCTTGGTGCAGGATGATTAGCGCTGTTTTTGTCGGTCCGGAGACATTCGTGTCTCTGTGCCATGAAAGGCTTAGAACGGGGTGCTTGGCGGGTCTTGATCTGCGACATGCCTGATGAATAAGAGTATCTGCGAGAAAATTTTTCGTGGGAGAGAGTAGGATCAGTCGGCGATTTCCTCGAGATCTATAGTCACCAGAACAGTCCTACCCGGGCCATTCCAATGGGCATGAACCTGCCGGTACGCTCGCGTGATCTGCATTCTAGGGACTCGGATCCGTTTCTAGAATGAGAAGTTGCTCGTGTGCCCGCAGCCATATAGGATTCTCGCCCTCTTAGAGATCCGTAGATAGCGGAGATCGACACCGCTTCTCGATCGGATGGATTGGACTTCTTTTCCAAATGTGGGTATCCCGCCTAGAGTAAAGAAGGGAGTTGGAACGTCCTGCTCTTGAGCGCCATCGCCTTTCGTTCCAAGTTACCCTTCGAAACCAGCTTGAAGATAAAAAGAAGGCGTCAGTAATGAAATACCCACTGGGAGCAGGGAGACATAAGCATCGCTCGTGGGCCGATCGTGATTATGGAGATAGAAACTTACGTGTAAACCTCTGGTCAGTCTACCCCCGGCATCTACACGTAACCCATTGCCAAATACAAACAAGAAGAAGTTAGCTGGGACGTAGGCTCTTCACTATGGACAGCTTGCCAACCTGTCCATCACAAAGTTGACTTCGACGTCCCACGGTTGGCGCGATATCTCGATGTAGCCAATCAGCACACGCGCCGAAACAGCTTGGGAGGATCACCATCTATATGGCCAGCGGCATATATGCGGATTGTACACTAAATCAGGGTGCGTCGTCTTGAACAGCCATTTATCTGCCCGTGCGCTCAACGGCAAACACGAGCTCTCACCATCAATTCCCGGCGAAGTCTCATTCTTGAGCGACTGTCAGCTCAAGGGATGCGCACTCATGGAATCCACTCCCTTTCAAGAGTGTTGGGGTCGATTGTGGCGTTTCCCGAGGCAATCAACACCCACTACAAGGTTGCCCAACGCGTAGCCAGGTTCCTGGATACTTATTACCGCCACGAAACACTTTATATGGTTTTGGGGTGCTCTCATCATCTTCGGCGAAGGACCAGCGTCTCAGCAATGAGAGACCTGGATGCGAGGCTTTGATTCATCCCTAGATTTATGAAGAAACCCCATGCTAGGTGCTTCGCCAAATAGGTGGCGGCTTTTTCTCGATCCAAACACTATCAGTAGTCGGAATGATGGCATTGCGAATACGGGAAAGTACCGATTCAAACCTCAACCACTGCCCCGTCACTCCCGACATCGTCCGCCGAACAACTCTGAACGAGCCGAGCACACCTTTACATTCTGTGGAGAGGATTTCTCGCCGAGAGTACTCCTACACGTCAGGAGGATATGGAGGGGATCACTTGGATTTGGGCAGGGCTGAGAGGCAAAACCGAAGGCGAGCCCAGAGGACCGCTTAAAAGCTACTACTGGTTCTAAGGGAACTAGTGGTCCCTACTGCTCTTATGCCTCCTTCCGAGCTTCATCAAACTAAGCAACGAGGACTACGAGTAGCAGGTTTCCTTAAGACTTTTCCCCTCTGTTCCAAAGAAAAACTCCATCCGAGATGAACGTATTTTTGCCTGCACATAATCCGCGATCGCTTGAACATTGGATATAAAGATATTGGAAGAGCCAAACTTATCTATCGTAACCACGCTAGTCGACAACCGGTCCAGCTCTCAGCTCAAGCGTCGCGAAGGAGTCAGGACAGGACAGAGATGACGGTGAGGCAACCGATTCCATGTGAGCGGATCGAGATGATCGAGGCCATCCGGGTGCAGCCTTCTAGGCGGCCTTTACTCCGTTTCAGACACCCACTCCTGCCAAAGCTGGCAGTCGTCAAGGGCCTTCAGGGAAGCTCCGTGTACCAGTCTTTAATTATCGCGAAGGATGTTACTTATACCTCGTGGCTTCTGTGCCCGAGATAGAGTCTCGAAAAATGTTGGCGGCCCGAGCTTCTCGCACAGCCGTTTACACTCGGTGGCACCAATCTTATAAATTATCCCCATTGCTCGAAGAGCCTATTGGGCTCCTGAATCTTTTTTGAGAGATAGATCGTACCGTTAGACCAGAATGGAAATTAACCACCCACTAGCGTGAATTTGAAGTTCAATTGCGGGTTTATGCCGCACTTACCAGGCTCGGAAGGGTACCTGCGCGATTTGATCGCTGGAACTGCACTGGCACGTGGTATCTATTTTCGGCTGAGTGGCCACCCTAGCTCCTCCCTACCAGATCTCTCGAACTACTAAACCAGGTCTAACAAACATGTCCTAAGTCATCGAAGTACTCAATAGCAGTATACGGAGGAGTTGGTCTTTCCATAACGCAAGCATCGGACCTGAAGCAAGCCGAGTGCAATAGGTTTCTGAAATCCCTCTCCCACGTCGCACTCTCGAAGAGACAAGAAATATCGTATTCGGCATGGAAGCCCTAGTCTAATGGTATAAGGGAGAACCCCTTTGCAAGGGTGTCCAAGACGTCTATGTTTCGGAGCCCCGCGGCTTCTAAGATGCGACCATGCGGGCGCCAGCTTTCTAAAGAAATAGGGAGTATTCGTGCTTCGGGCAAGTGATACCTCAACGCGCGAATGGGCGTTTCTGAGAAGTGAGAGACTCCAGCAAGTTATTCCCCCTTCCACGGAAGGTTCAGCACCAGCGCGACGAAGCTCCATTTGTCGGTAGCTTCCTGGATGGCTTTCTCAGTGCTCTTACCAGCTCCGTGGCCACTCTTCCTCTCGACTCGTAGAAGCATTGGATTTCGATTGTCGTGTTGCTCATGTTGCAACGTAGCAATGTGCTTGAAGGAGTGTAATGGGACGACCCGGTCATCATCTGTTGCCGATCGAATCAGTGCGCGTCGCGGGTCTCGAAAGAGACTTGAGAGCTTACGGTCCGCCGTCAAGAGAATGGTGGGAGGTAACGCTTTCTCCTTGAAACTCGGTACATTGTGAAGTGGTGAGTAGGCTTTGATAAAGTCGAAATCATTTGGATCGCGTGGATCTCCGTAGTCCGACACCCAGGCAGCTCCGATAGTGAACTGAGGGAACTACGTACACCGCAAGTTTTAAAAAGCCTGACGAGCAATCTAATGAGGAACCCACTTTAAGGAGATCCATGACACCAACGTCAGCGATGGCAGCGCCGAAAGTGCCTGGTTCCGCGCGGTTGATGCACGCCGCAACAAGTGTGCCTCCGTTGGAACCACCATTAATGGCGATTTTTCCTGGAGCTGCGTATTGGTTATCGACTAGATATTTCCTGGAAGAGATTTAAACGAACAGGGATCAATCGACGGTATTCTTGAGCATCAAGAGCAAATAAAAAAGTGCCGTACGCCGCGTAGATGAAATCGTCGTAAACCTTGACTCTATTTTCTCGGATTCCGTCCAGATGCCACTGCTCGCCCTTCTCCGCACCGCCTCGGATGCCGGGTACGGCCAAGACACCCTTAAACGCCTTGACGAACGTCAGGAACGATACAGAGAAGAACGGGCGCATTGTATAACTAAAGCCGCCATATCCGTATTGGATCGCTGGGGCAGTTCCGTTGAGCAGAGTATCCTTGTGCCAAATAATGAACATAGGAACGTCGACGCCGTCCCTTGATTTATACCAGACTTGTTTGGTATTGAATTCATCGGCCAAGAGGCCTTTCACTCGAGTCTGCCTCCAGGTCGTCCAGGTATGTCCTTCGAAGGTGTCAACATTCTTTTCTTTGAACTGGAATCGCTTGATAACGCCTGGGTTGTTAAAGCCTGAGAATGTGGCGAAGAAGAAATCGTCTTCCTGTTTTGGGGCTGCAGAGAGGGTACCGACGAAATTGGGATCCAGGCGGTTGAACTGGCCAGTCGATGAGACCACGTACAACTCGTCACAAACCTGGTAGGACGCGTTTTAAACGGAGTTCATGAATACAATCGGGCGACACGTACGTTTCGAGAGTATTGTGCGACAAAGGCTCTCCCGTTGACTGGTGACATGCTGCTGAGGATTCCCCCGTCTTTGTCTTCCGGGATGAACTCTTTGAACTCGATTGGCGCTAGGTTGCCAGTGGGATCCCCTTCGGGCATGTCAAACGTGACAACTTTTTTCCTTGGAGCGTCTTTATCTGTGATAACGAAGTGCTTTCTTTCGTGATTCGAAACCCTACAAATTCGCTATTAATGAGACTTGATAACTAACGCCGAGGGATAGCGAAGACTTACACGCTATACTCTCCTTCCCAGTCATCGACGATTTTGTGCCATTTCAAGTTGCCCACTTTCGAGGTGATATCCCCATCTGT
This sequence comes from Tulasnella sp. 417, assembly GCA_019633465.1. Taxonomy (NCBI): domain Eukaryota; kingdom Fungi; phylum Basidiomycota; class Agaricomycetes; order Cantharellales; family Tulasnellaceae; genus Tulasnella; species Tulasnella sp. 417. Next base: position 12,652 of record WSTY01000433.1, on the reverse strand, counting down.
TCCCAATTCAGCCATGTAGAGTTTATTCTTCTACAAATGACGAGTAAGCGTCGGACTCGAATTTCGAGAAAGCTGTGGGGGGTGGCCAGCTGACGCACATGAGAAGTATCTTTGCTGATGTACAACTCTATGAACCGCCCATCTGGTTCAGAGGTTCCTATACCAAAGAGCCAGCTCGGATTCTGATCGTCTCTATAGACGAGGATGTCTTGCGCTAAGAGCCGTGACTAGGCGTCAACGAGGTGTATGAATTTGGTCGCTCGTATGCTCACATTGATCAGTGCCGAGCACATGATAATAGATCGCTGCGTTCTCGTCCGAGGTTGTCTCGGTACCAGCCTTATCCTCTGCTGCTGAGCCATGTTCTGCTCTCTCTGGAAAACGCTGGAAATAACAGTCAAAATTCAGCGCTTCAACGCGCGGTCGAAATTCAAATCCAACTCACCTGGTAGAAAAACCCTTTGGAGTCGTGCGTCCAGACGATCGTAGAGAACTTGACGAAGCGGATGATATCAGGAAGACGGTCCGGGTCGTTCAGAAATCCGCCTTCAGGGCGGCTGTCGAAGGGCTTCGACGACTCCCTCACGTAAATCGTAAAGAAATCTGAACCGGAAAGTGAGATCCCATAAGCGAAATACTTTCCGTCCTTTGAAAATGCGGAGGTCGCTAGATACGCAGTTCCATCTTCAACCAGCAAGTTGGGCTAGATTTTCAAAAACCGGTCAGGGCTCTAAATAAAGTGGGTATAGGCCGTCAGCTGCGCACGTTAAAGAAGACCTCGCCCTGAGCTTCGGGCCCTTCCTCGCTATCTACATCAAATTTGGGTAATTCTGACGTCTTCGAGCGGTAGAGAATATATTGAGCCTGAAGACCCGAATTGTAATTCCAATACCACCTTCCATCCTTGGCTAGTCGTGGGTAGCTGAACTGCGAACGAGGAAGGTCAGACGCAGCCGCAGAAGGGTCTTGAGTAGGGAACTCGCGAGGGCTCGTCCTTACTCGGCTGAAATCCCAATTTTTGGTGAGTTCTGACTTTATATTCTCCCGATAGTCGAATTTTTCGATGAATCCCTGAGTCAGATCGGCTTGCTCTGCGGTGATGCTAAAGTCAGACGAAGGGCGAGCGCTCTCAGTTCAGTACGTGCCGTCAAGCCAGGAGCTCCGTTCTTGGGTCTCTTGTTCGAGCCAGTTATAAGCGTCCAAGATCTTAACTTCGCCATTCTTGTTCTGGTACGTGTCGAGGTGTTCGGTTCTCCGGCTCTTGGGGTATTTCAATGGCAGTTTGGGTGCATTGACCCTAGGGGAAGAGCCAGTCATAGAGAGATGGGACAGTGCTTGAAGTCGAATAATGACTTGACGAAGTTGGAGGAAAGGGTAGGACAAACGGCGGATGGCGGATCCGGAGGGAGTTGGAGGCATACAAAAGTGCTTGATGGATGTCTTTGAAATGGTCGCTTTTTGAGTATAGGGTCCTTGAGGTGTGAAAACTTTACGTGACAGGTTGAATGATGGTTAGTAATCGATGACAGATCTCCCAGCGGAACACTGTGTTCGAGCGGGGTCTCTAGAGGAAGGTTCGATTTGGAAAAACAAAGAGTTGTCCAGGTGGACCGTCACGTGGCACCCCACCATTCGGCGGTGGGCACGATCGGACCCTCACGGGCCCTTTGCTTCCGGCTGCCGAGAAACGGAAGAGACACCAATGGTCTCGACTCACCTCGCCGCACTCTGTGCCCCAAATCACCCTCCGGGCCCTCAAAACAGGAGGCACCTGGACTTGTACTTAGCGACCTTTGCGTCGAAATTATCACCGCGGGATTACATCTTGAATGGAAACTCATTAATGATCGGCTCCCTCAACTATGGGTTGGTTTGCAGTCGGTACATTCTGCGTCCAAGAGTCCGAGGCAATGACGATCTGCGTTAATTCCGCCGAGAAGACCACGCCACTTAGCCTAAACTCCTCTCGACTTGGCTGCACATGAGATAAATGCTATGGGCGGAGCGCTGGAACGACGTCATGCTGAACATGCTGATACCTGTCGTCTCTGCACGCGGTCCCCACAAAGTCAGCCACCAAAATTCCCATATTTCCCGCCTATGTTCCGCCTAGTTAATCCTTCTTTGGAAGTGCTTTCAGATTTGAACTACCGCGGTCATAATTGCAAGTCCGCTTTGTATATATGTGGCTCGGTTGCAATATCTCCATTTGCCTCGCGGTTCAAGAATTTCACCGGAAGCGGGCGAGTGACGGACCCTAGACAGGACCTCCCTGGACACACACTCCGGCCAGAGTTTACGGCATAGCATTTCGAGAAAAAGTGTGAAGGAGGACAACAAAACACTTCAAGTTCGCCTCGTTTATCCATCGGCAACAAATAACGCTGAAAGCCGACGCGTATTTCCGATCCGTTCTCCGTTCGTAAAATTTCGAAAATGTGTTACAGTTATTTATTTTCTAGATGGGCCGAGGACTCGTTTCGTTCGTAGAGCTCGAAATCTATCTGGCCGCCTCACGAGCTTCTGAACCTTGACATTGACGGATCCTCGAGGTCGCACGGCTATCTTACCCAATATCTGTGTGAATATTCCTATGCGCCCTAGCTACTTGGCTGGCGTTCGTGAGATTCTCCGCATGTTTTAAGTTGTTCCAGTCTAATATGAAACCTGAACTCGGGAATCTTGCGGGACTCGGGGGGTTTGGCTTCCCCACCTACTCTGAGTCGAGCAAGCGAACCCCGCTATTGTATATAGTCATTGTACCAGCTCTCCCATCTATATTAAACGTGGGATTGCCGTAAGACTGGAATTGCCGGAAGAAGATGCAACTCTATCCTTTGCAGTTGCGCTTCCAATACAATGTTAGCTGGTTGCCCTCTCAGGATTCATCCCTAAGCTCAAAGCCCCACCAGCATCTTAAAGCCGACCTCTATGCATAAGGTTATTTCTATTCACTTTTACTTGCGACCAGGGTCACTCTTTCCATCCTTGATTTAAGCTCTCACGGAGCGCTCCTGAATCCGCCCCTCGTGTTTTTTTTCTGACCTCACTCAATCCACCCCGTAGCAAAGTTGGAAATTCCAAGTAAGGAGCTAGTAGAGATCTTTTAAAACTTCAATGGTTAGCATGACTTTGTCCTCTCCATGTTTATTGACGAGGCGTCCAGAGTGCAACGAATATACCTAGATAACAACCCTCCTACATTCGACGTTGTCTGTGGATGACCCTGATTAGTTTTTGTTTGCTGATGGGGCGCTGTTTCCTATCCGTCTAAAAAGAACTGTGGCCTCTTTGCACCGATTCTAGACAGATGGTGTTGTTCCGGAGAATCGGAGACACGTCCTGGGATCGACCTGCAGTTCTCTCATAACTTTCAATTACGCTTACAATAGGTGCCTTTCTAAGTAATTGGTAGATTGCGCCACATGACTATGCTGGATCAGTGGTCGCAAGCGATCAGCAAACCTTCATGGGATATCCTACGATTACCCTATGGTCTGCGCTTTAATTAATTCAAATGAAGGTATTAGAAGCAATGATTATGTAAAACTCAAAGGTTATAAGAGTCGTAGCGTGCTGTCGATGACTATTGCATCGGACCTGAACAAGGTACAAATCCTGTGGGTCTGATCCGAGTCCCAACCTCTATTCGAAGGCCCTTGAGATCGGGGACCTTGCACAAACCCCGCTCCGACTAGAGCTCTATCTATTATTACTTTCTCTTTGGTTCTGCTTCACATTCTCACAAACCTAGGGCAGTACGTCTGCCACAAGGGCGGGACGGAGAAGGCCGCATGTAATATAAGTCTCATAGATATACACGAACTATGAAAATCAAAGGGAAAAAGCCACCTGAACCCAGAACCCAAGACGTGAGTGACCGCGCAAAACATTGCCTCGGCGCCACAGATTCTTGCAGTTGATCTCGTGCGAGGGGCAGGCGCATCAGTCCCATGAAGCGTATGAAGCGAGATCTCATTTAAATCGTCATTTATGTATAATAGCGGTATACATGGTATATCCTTTTGGCCATGTACTAGGGAATCACCCAGATATGGATACCTTGAGGTGCCAGTGTCAGTCGCGTTAGACCCCGTCATTGCAGACGGCTCGATTCCACGAGGAAATGGAGAAATCCACGTGGCATTGCAGTTCGAGAATTTCCTCCCTATTCATATTAGAAACAAATATCTAAGCGCACCCGATGCTCGCGCTTTGGGTGGTGACGCCACTGAGTCTTGGTCGTTTGTTAAGATCAAGAGCCTGGGCCACCAGGCTTTCTTGGTTCACTGGGTCTAGACTTTAGGCCCTGGGAAGAGCCTAATTTCTGAAACCCATCCTCTTCCCACCCCTGATTTTTTGTCTCAGCTCGCCTCTCTTTATCCTGCATGCTAACTTTCCTGTACACGTATGACAGCCAAGTTTGACGAGTTTGTTCCCAGACTTCTGCCGATTATACTTGCATTCCACAAGTTTTGCACCCTCTTGCCGTCGGGGTGGTCCCTGACTCCACTAGCGTCATCAGGTGTCCAGATCAGACCCCGACCACAAAATCGGAAGCCTGGTTTTCGAACCGACTTCTGGACAGAAGTCAAATTCGGCAGCTGTCCCACTCTAATTAATGTAACCAACCACACGGACTTTATCTGTCAGGACAAAGAGCACCTCCTTTTATGGATGAGACCTAGCTTAGGGCGTTGCCGTTCGGCCTACATCACCCAGAGATAGAACCCGCCTACAAATGCCAGTATATTGGACTGCATTTGCAATGGTGAAGACGTATGGATCAGTTCTCAGAGTGACCAGACCCTCCAAATTTCCGGTGATATTGTTCTTCAGGGAGATCCTACTCCCATTCTGGGGTAACCTTGTTAGGCTCGGACTTGGCAAAATCCGATCATCTGTAAGATCCAGTCGTCACAAAAGAGCTGAGAGAGAACCCTCCGTGTTCAATCGGAGTTGTCGAGTACATGCAGCATACACATGCATGCGATGTCCCGTGTGGCGGGCCTGCGAGTCTGGCGGTGGTTGAACATAATACATAATCAAATTTACTCTTAAAGTTAGACAATGAACATGTATTAAGTGAATTTCCAACAGAGTTTGACGGTTGAACCTATACTTTGGCTCCAAAGGCTCGGGGAATCCGAAAGCGGGACCCGATGTGGACGCCAGAACATATGATTTGGTGAACTAAGGAGTAATGGAGATATGATACAACCAAGCTCTTGCCCAAATCTATTGAGGACCCTAAGATGCGGAATGTCGCTCTTGAATTAGGTCACCGGCAGTGGTCTTACCTTGTCATAAAGAACCCATGACGAATCCACAATCTCAAAAGGTACCCATATCACTAGCGGAAATAAAGGACTGGATTCCTTTGGATTCGATGGAGTCTCTCACTTGAGTTCCAGTCTCCGATCTGGGGCCGAGGATGGATAGCGAGCGCCTATCGTGGTTAGAGTCTGACAAACCGATAAGACGAGTTCGTGACCGCCCCATGAATTCTCAACACGGTTCTCTTATCGCTATTTCCAAAGCTTGCGGTGTGTAGCACCCGCCCCAGGTGAGGCAGGGGCCCTCGTTGCATGGACGCCGAAGCTCAAATTACCTTCTGTGATCTTGTCCCTGTTTTACGCCCCCGTGATGAAAAAAAAAGAGAGATCGAAAACGGCGTCGAATATTCTCCGAGGACTGGTACATCGGGGATCAAGTACAATGACGCATGCGGTCTCGAGGTGCTAGTCTCCGATCACCGATGTATGAGGGTTTTCTCTGCTGTCGCAAACGCAGTCTTATAAGTATGCGATTCGAACGGCTCTCCTGTGACATGAGCATGAATGGTATCATATAGCCTCGGCCGTGGAAAGAAGATAAATATATACCTTTAATGAAGTGATCTTTCGAGCTTGTTAGGCTGCTGGGACGGGGCAAGCAGGCTTCTCGAGTTGCAGCTATGGACACTGCACAGTATCTCCGGTATGACGTTTTAGACACAGATTGCCGCAGCGGAGTTCACCGAGGAGAGATAATCAGGGTGGACCCATGGGTTCATCCGTTGCGTTGAAATGACGTCCAACAACGTGATCACAGTAACAAGAACAGAGCAGATCCCACGCGACAGATGCGGCAATTACGCAGACCCACATCAAGTAAGGTCCGCGTTTTTATGGATGCTGTGCGGGACGACCTCAACGTTTCCATGCGTCTGCTGATGGAGCGGGATCAGAAGCATGAATGACTTACGGATCATTTCATTTCAGTCTAGTCACACTTCATCCGCTTTTCTGTCGTGAACGGGGGTAAGGTTAACAGCGCCACTCGCCGACCCCGTTACCTGCTCACCATCTCTGATCGACACCACTTCCCCGAGAGCTCCCTTTCCTCTACTTTGGATCACACACTGCCTTATGAGACATTTCCAAAGCAGGACGGAGTCTATCTCCTTCGTGGCATTCATTCTAACCCCGATGGGAATCGAGTGAGAACCGAGTTAAGCTGGGCAGGTAATGATCGCCCGAGCCACACACAAACATTATCCGAGCTGCAATAGGAAACATGACATTTTAGGAAGAGATGGAGCCAAGACGTTAAACCTGGAGGAGAGGGTGAGCGCACTCCTCACGCATGTCCCAGCGGGTAATATTCAATTAGCGAATTTCACCCACCCTTCCCGAAGGAAACTCTTTTAATGTATATTTCACATTGTTCTAAGCTTTGGCTACTCGATGCCGCTTACTGGAAAGCACTTTGTGCCCTCTGACTCGCCTCGGTCCGCTAGTCCCGGGCGATCGACCCAGCCGCCACCCCCAGGCCACCAACTCGCGTTTAGGTCCCGAAGAGACGGTGAAAATGACCCTCTGCAAGCCAAACAGCGTATTACTAATCGTAGCTTGCGTCTGCGGTGGTCCCGGAGGCTCTACCATTACACCGCCATGATCCTCCTGTTCAATCATAGATGGAGTTCACCGGAAGAGACCATGGCAGGGAGTATTGTGGCGCTCTATCGGGTCAAAATTTCTGAGCCGTCCCGCTTTCTCAAACTTGAGGAATCACTCGTACCAGAACTCGTGCAAGTTGACTTAACAAGCTTCTAGCCCTCTAGCTCCATTCGCTGACTATGCGGGGCGGCTCCCTCTCCAGATTGAAATTCACATTCGCGCACCTTTCTCGTCTCGAGTTTCTCGGGATAGGCGACTAAGGCCTAAGCGTCGATCAGGCCGTGGCCGTTGTCGCCACGAGCGGCCAAAGTCTGGGGTTTTTCGTCTTCCCCCACTCTTTAATCCAGCATCATTACAGGGGTTTAGGCGGGGGAAATAGCGTCAGTTTACTGAAGTCGAGAAACTTCGGTATAGGGGGTGTCAACGAGACCTTGGTGACTCGTAGGCTCGACAGCGATACCCCCCGCAAAAGCCAAGCTACATGTGCCGGACCGGGAAATCCGAGGGTTAAGGTTATTAACCACTCTTGTTCTCCCACGGTTGGCATTGCCAAACTTGGCTGTGTACACTATTCCGGATATCATTATATCGGGGCAACTCCCGGTTCAAGGCACCACAGTGAGAATCGCCCCCGACAGAGAAAATCGTCGGCTGCCAACCAGTAAAGGATTCTATGGGGCTCTTTACATGGTCTCCCAAGGTATTTTAGACCCACATTACAATCATAGAAAGCAGAGCTCAAGATTTGCAAGAAATATCTCCTTAGCGAGGCCTACAGACCAGACCGGATCCTTTCTACTCTCGTTCAAGTTCCTCTACAACCCACATACCAGTGAAAGAGGATGGAACAGACAAATAAAATATCCCCATTCTCCTAGAATAATCCGTGGGGACGCTGCGGGGACTAGTGTGGGAATTTTCCCCAAGTGTGGTGGCAGCGGTACGCTTAGACGTACGCTCTGAGCTGATGCCGCCTGCCTTGAGGCTCTCCTGACTCTTGGGATGTCTCGTATTCCCAATGGCTTCACAAACGCATCCTACAGCTCTAGATTCCTCACATGCCTAGGGATGGGTGTCGCCTCGTTACGCAAGATGATTCCGGATGCGAAGGCGTGAGCCATCAAACCCGTGGGAATCAGATCCTTGAATCATGACCAGGGAATGAATCCGTCTATCGGTGCTTGTCCGTCTTTCTATCTGTACCATGGAATACAATACAAGCGAGCTGAAATAGACCTTCATCAGCTGAGCAATCGAGCCGGTGACCACAGTTCGTTTGGCATGAACATTGCGTGAAGTTGCCATTAGGTAGGAAGCGCATTATTTCGGGCTCTCAACAAAACGACCCGCCTATACCCGGGATACAATCTGTAAGTGCAGAGGGGAAATGGTGCATTGCGCAGCGACCGTTGACTAATGGCTCGCGTCTCCTTGCTTTGGCCTTTTGTCCTTCCAATCATTCCCTTCTACTTCTATTTCTATGCCGTCCCTCAGGTCTTTAGTTGGTCACGCTTTTTTTTATTGGCTCTCCTGAACATGGTTCGCGACAACATTTCAAGTTTGTCACTCAGTTACTTAGATAACTGACCACAATGTGGTTCGGATCCCTCAGCTCTCCTTGGCCCTTATCTTAGGGATTTATATATTTCCCTAGTCACCGGGTCTCTCGTGGGGCTTTCCAAGCTGTCTTTCTTGCGTTCGGTCCAACGAAGCTTTCGTTGGAACTGTGGAGACAATGAGTGTCCTTGGTATGGAGCTTTGAACTCTGTGGTGGTGCCTACCACCCTAATATGACGTTATTTTCACGGAAAATCTATTCCTACAACCTTCAGACAGTACCAACACCGTTCCACATCCTACACCCACGCTCTTTCTGGGTCTCCCGGCCAATCTCCAAAGCGAGCAAAGAATGCACCTGATTCTGCCTCCTCTGTTGACCTATATCGCCGATGGGAGACATATAAGTGTGGCTTCAGGGCACGGAGGACAACTGAGGGAGCGCATGCATACCGCGCTAAAGCCCGGAGTCTCGGCGTCCATTCTTCTATCGTTTACTACAGTTCTGTGCATCCCCACACTACAGTGAAAAATTAAGGAATTGCGACGGCGAACCCCACGTTGGAGCGCCTCGTTGTGGGCATTGCCTTAGGGTCTTGGTCGTCGGCGAGCGTTTCTTAAGCCCGTGTTCCCCCATTAGCTTCACCAATGGATTCGCTCACACAATGCAAATAACGTCAAAAGTCTTAATCTACTGTGGAATTCGCTTGAAGCTCATATCCTCTCTCTGCCGACGAACCAATGAGGAAAAGGAATAGGTCCCATCGCGGGCCCTGAGTTGTAGGATTTAGCGTGTAGGATATGGCTTTGCACCATGCACTCTTGAGCCATAAGCAGCAGACTGTTGGATTTAATATTCCGTAAAAAATGCCGTCATACCCTAAGTCGGATTTTCCTCGTCACGATGTCAGAGGAAGCAAGGCTTTCTGATGACGAACTTGAAGGTACCCAAGACACGAGATCCGGAACAAGCCCTCCCGATGGTAGCAAGAAAGAGTGCTCAACCGACAAGCTACCACCTGATGTTCTCGCCATTGCTTTCTAAATCACCCTGGAATCTCTACTACCTGGCGCTCCGTACACCGAAGCGCCTCGTGCCATTAATTTCGACTTGTCTTTGTCCGCTGGTCAAGCGTGAAAGAACAAATCATCACCATTTGGGCCAGACGTTCGTGCTTAGATCCAGAAGAGGAGGTGAAGATGGCTCTTTCAGGAGGCGCGTTGCTGAGAGTAGCCTGCATCTGTGGCGTTGCAGAGCTCAGGCGGCCGACTACGCTGCTCGGTTCGCCCACATACTTGTGGATGGAGCTCCTTGTAAGCTAAAACTGCTAGAGCCAAGGCTATTATGACCCTTCTATCTGGTAAATGCCGACTCTTTGCTTCCTGGCGGTTCTGTCGTCGCCATATACCGCCCGACGGCCTTTTTCGCAACTCGATCAAACAACGTTCTGTTATCTTACCATCTCATCCTTCTCCTTCTCCTCGCTTCCAATTCGCATTTTCGTACATTCATGATCTCGACTTGGTTGGCGTGTCCCCTCAAAGACCAAGCGTCGATCAAGCTGTTACCGTTCCCGCGCAGAAAGCCTAGAGCAGCAAAGTTCGAGACTTGCCCAGTCCAGTATTCGGCCTCACCAGGAGCTGCTCTGTCCAGATCATTGCGTTGGATCGCTAAGCCTGAGGTACCTCGGTGTGGGCGGTATCAGCAGGACCTCGGTGACTCAAATCTGGGCCTTGATCGAGCTAACTAGCTTCATAACAGCGTTCGCCCATGTTACGGACCGTGATATCCGAGTATCAGAGGTTGTAGACCGTGTCACCTGCCTAATGGTTAGCATCACAAAAATTGTCGGCGGTGAAATATTTAGGGTGATCCTATCGCGCCGCGCCGTTTCATCGTGTTGCGGGTCAGCTTCGCTAGAGAAATTCACCAGCTACTAACGAGTGATGGAATTGATGAATCCCTTCACGTACTCATTAAAGGGCCGTTAGCTCCAGCTTTGCGACAGTACCGGTCATGGCTTCATTTATTCAGGATCTACCCAACCAGAGCTACCAGCCGCGAGGCGCCTTGAAAAAGGAACCGTCATGCAAGCTTTCCCGACACCCGCTCCCTCGTCATCCAAGATATTCAATGAGTCAAAAATCTGCCTAAATCTTAGCAAGGCCGATGGAAACCGAGAAAGGGTTATTGCGGCTGGTTTTCCCCGTTGGAACCCGTCCGGTTGCTCTCCATGTAGGACCGGTCGGCTGGTTTGAGGGTTGCCTTTCTGTCTTTCTCTTGCCAAGTCGCACATTCTAATCAACTCTACAGAAAGAATCCTGGACCTAATTGCTTATGAAAGGGTGGGGGACAGGACTGATCGTTTGGTGTGCGATGTCGTGCGCGGTACGATGAGAAACAAGCCCATCGATCTCGCGAAGGCTTCTTGGAGCTCCTGTCACTGCTCTGAATAATTGCAGTTGCTACATGCCATTTAAATATAATAGGTAGATCTTCCGTAGGAGGAGTCAAAACGAGATTATAAAGAACGGGGGATCAACATCGATTCGATTCGTCTTGAATGTCGACGTAAAGGGGGTATCCCTACTACCGCCTACACGGTGCACTTCGGCAAACAGATAAAACAGATGCAGCGAGCGAGAGTAGATTCACATCTTTAATCGCTGTGCTACTCTAATACGAGCTCTCAAGGTCTTTGTGCGCCAAAGTAAGCAAATATTCGCATCTTATAAAAGCCTAGGACACCCATTCCTTTGGGATCGGTCTAGGAGGTGTATGTCTGCGTGTTCGTTTTGAGATCCGAGCTTATTAGACACACGGCGAGCTTAATCTCTATTGTATGAATGGATGCACGGACATCATAAGAAGAGGGGGGCTCACGATGAGACCAGGGCGCTCGGTGTTTGGGGATCAACAATGGTAAACTGTTCTTTGTTTGCTTACCTCATCAACCACCGTTTGGCCTCTTGCGACTTTTTCTCCTGCAACCATTTCCTCAGAGGTAAGCCGCATTTTGAACGGCGCTTTCAAGTCGGTTGCATAATTTGAATTTGAATATAGGCTCTTGCTTGAATGTCGACGACAGGATTATGCCGGTCGGCGGTGGCGCGGCGCGCTGGCGGCCCACACCCAGCAAGGCATCAGCGTTCCGCACGAGTCATCGGCCAAACTTTATCGAGAACATATTCTGCTCAAATCCAAAGTGCAACTAGCGCCGAAACTCTCCCCGAACCCGGGCCTTCGATCTTGAAGAACGGTTCGTTCATTTTTGTTCCAAAATTTAACTGGCACAGTGGAACTGAGATCTCACACCATTTCTCTTTGGCCTTTAATCTGAGTCAGTAGAACCCACCCGATCGGTCTCAAGAACTCAATCCGAAACCTCTAAACAACCTACCATTCTGCTGTACCCTTCGCCTGCGGTCAACCGGTCTCGACCCAACCGGATACTCTCGGCCCCTCAACCGCTCCGAATCCCATATCCACAGCCACAAACCCGCTTCGAAGAAGGCTTCAATAAGCGCGTGCGCGTGTGGGGGCTAGACGATGCTACCAAATATCTCATCAAGGTTCTGGAAGCCAAGCACGCTACACAGCAACCCAACCAGCCCCTTAAACCCCTCGGAGTTACGCAAGAGTTCCTCGATAAGGTTCTCTGTGCCCTTCGACTCAGCGCGCCCGTGGCGTACACGAACGTGGGGCCTAGCAAGTGGCTCAGAGTCCCCGTCCCGATGCCGCGGTACGGTTGGCTCGATCCCTCAAACGTGAAACGCCCCGCCCCCGCCAAAACCTTGACTCAAGCCATGACCTTACTTCAAATCGTCCGTGATTCCGGACGCCCGAGGCCGCAAGAGCACTACGCCGCTTTGATCAAAGCGTTCCTTGCCCGCGGACACATCGAAGAAGCGACGAAACTCTACGTGGAGCTGGTGTTGGACTGGAACGTTCAATCGGCTTCGGGTGGGAAAGCCGTTAGCTCTTTTGCTACCGATGCGTCGGACGAGACGAAGCGGGCGTTGGAGATGATTTCGCCGAGGGGCGATCACTTGAGTCTTAAGCGGGACATGCCTGCGCAGATCAGGAAGGAGACGGAGGAGAGGGGGATGTTGCCGTTCCCGCAGGCCGGCATGCTCAACGCGATATGCACGCA
>WSTY01000432.1:0-19778 GCA_019633465.1 Tulasnella sp. 417 | reverse complement strand
CACCAAATGCCTTAAATGTGGCAAATTAGGTCATTGGGCTCGAGAGTGTAGAAGCAGGTCTTCGTCGTCGGCTGGTGTTGGTTCTGGTAGTCGCCCCTCTTCTTCTTCAACATCAAATTCTCGTTTCCCTCGTTCCCCCTCTCGTCCTGTATCATCCTCCAAATCTTTTTCTCCTCGTCCCTCGTCTCGCTCTCCAAACAAGAATAAAGCACATTCGGACACTCGTAGTAGTGCAAATGTAGCTTCCTCCTCTTCCTCCCAATCTACTCTTTTCTTGTATGGTGGTGCGCGTGACTCGACTAAGGGAAAGTCAAGTCATGAAGAAGTCAACTGGATACTCGACTCAGGGAGTACTGATCACATCTCACCTGAAAGAAATGACTTCAACGACCACCGGTTTGAAACCTTGTCAACTCCAACAAGGATAATGGTCGCCGATGGAGAATCTATGGACGCCAAAGGATCAGGATCATGCAACTTAGAAACAAAAATAGGAAACGAATGGACACCACTTGAAATTCGACATGTGCTGTATGTGCCAGCAGCAAGCACGAGACTACTCTCAGTCTCAAAACTTGACCAAGATGGATTCAAAGTCGAATTTAACAATCAAGGATGCACAATACACTCAAGGTCAGATGGAAACCTTGTAGCTCGAGGACAACTCAGAAATCGCCTCTACATACTTTCATTCAGGTCACCACCAAAGGCTCTGTCTGCCGCAAGCGGAGAGCAAGTCTCGTTTGAGACATGGCACAAACGATTAGGACATGTGGGAGTCACTAATCTCAAAAGCATAATCAACAGAAATGCCCTACCAGTGATCACATCATCGATACCACGATCTCCAAAGGAGTTCGTATGCGAAGCTTGTATTGGTGGCAAGCAACAACGCACATCATTCAAACAGTCTGAGTCCAGAGCGACAAGAAGACTAGAGTTAATACACTCTGACCTTATGGGTCCTATACAAACCTTGTCATTGGGAAAGTCAAGGTATACACTATCATTCCTCGACGATCACTCAGAACTCGCCAAAACATATTACCTCCCAAACAAAGAAGGGGAGACAGTGCTCAAATACTTAATCGACTATGTCGAATGGGCAGAAAAACAAACTAGCGAAAGCGTAAAAACACTACGAACAGATGGAGGAAAAGAATACGTAAATGGACCATGCAAGGATTACCTTAGTAGGAAAGGTATAGTCCATCAAATAACAAATCCGAAAACACCAGAGCAAAATGGTCGCGCAGAAAGATACAACAGAACGCTGATGGAAACAGCAAGAACTATGCGCATAGACGCAGGACTACCACAGACCTTCTGGGCAGAAGCCTGTGCGTATGCAGAATTCGTAAGAAATCGAATTCCAAAGACATTACTCAATAACGCATCACCCTTCGAAGTCTGGACCGGTAGAAAACCAGACCTCTCACAATTACGACCATTCGGATGCATGTCATATGTCCACATACCTGGCGATGAACGCCGGAAGCTTGATCCCAAGTCGATCAAAAGTATCTTCATAGGATATGATGATAAAACCAAAGGAGGAAAATTCTGGAATGCAGCATCCAGATCCATGATTCGTTCTGCAACAGCCAGATATGACGAATCACACTTCCCTAACAGAAAAAACTACAATATCAACGATATGGAGTCCAACGAATACATAATCACACAAACTCCACCTCCTCCAGCACCTGTAACACCAAGCACAACAGCTCCACTTCCTGCATCAACTGGATTACCATCAACAGTCCAACCACTACACCCGACTACACCAACTCGGATCATAGGAGCATTCCCCCTAGACACAATTGAGGAAGAACCAGAAGTTGAGAATCTCCCTCTTGACGCACCCAACTTTACAGAACACAGAGGTAACACACAATGGTCTGACACATCAGAAGATGAGGTCCAGAATCTACTAGATAGTCCATCAAGGACAAAACCAACAACGCCAAGAAAACCGGGCAAAGCCCGTGCAGGCAAACACTCTGTGACATCACCAAAGAAGAAATCAACTAGAGAAAAGAAAGCAACAAGATTTCTCACCCTTTCACATTCTGGCAAGACACATGGCGAAGCTACAGCTTCACTTGCCATAAGCATAGACGATATATCCTATGCACTAGCCTCAAAAGGGGCAGAATCAACCAAAGACCCATGGACACTCAAAGAAGCACTCAGCAGACCCGATGCGGATGCCTGGAGTGAAGCTGCAAGAGCAGAATATGAGTCCTTACTCAAGAATAATACCTGGGATCTGGTTGATCTCCCTGAGCGGAGAAAAGCTCTAAAAGGCAAATGGGTCTTCAAACTCAAGCACGACCCAGATGGAAATCCCATCAAATACAAAGCAAGATTCTGTGTCAAAGGATATGAACAAGTCCCAGGACTAGACTTCACAGAAACCTTCGCACCAGTCGCCAGATATGAATCTATACGAACACTTCTAGCAATGGCAACATTGAAAGACTGGCATGTTCACCAAATGGATGTCAAGACAGCCTTTCTCAATGGCGATATCGAAGAAGAAATATATATCGAGCAACCAGAAGGCTTCAAATCAGGTAACAACAAAGTCTGCAAACTCAACAAAGCACTCTATGGCCTGAAACAAGCGCCTAGACAATGGAACAAGAAGATACACCAGGCCTTAATTGACCTAGGTTTCTCATGCTCCAAAGCAGACACTGGCATTTACATCTACCAACGTCAAGATGAAGGGGAGAAAGAACCAATGTTCATCATCTTATACGTTGACGATGTCACACTCATTGCCCAAAACCTCACCCTACTCAAATCAATCAAAAAAAAATTGGCAAACAAATTCGAAATGACAGACCTAGGTGAAATATCACAATACCTTGGCATTCGAATCACAAGAGATAGAAAGAACAAAAACATGTGGCTTGACCAACACAAGTTCATCAAAGATGTACTAGAAAGATTTGGAATGACTAACTGCAAATCAGTCAAAACTCCATTCGAAACAAATCTAAAACTCTTCAAGTCTGAAGAAGAAGTCAACCCCACACGAAGAGAACTATACATGTCTATTGTTGGATCTCTACAATACCTAGCAAACGGTACCAGACCAGACATCGCATACGCCACAAATAAACTCGCTCAGTTCAGTGTCAACCCATCAGAAGAGCACATCACAACAGCGAAACATGTTCTCCGCTATCTCAAGGGTACTCAAGATCTACGCCTTACATACAGAGCAAATCCGGAAGTCAAAGCCTACTCTAAGGCAATAGGATTCAAAGAAACCGGCACTGAACAAGAATCCCAAATAGAAGGTTTCTCTGACTCCGACTGGGCAGGAGACCCAAATGACTCGAAATCAACAACCGGATATGTCTACATTCTTGCAGAAGGAGCAACAGCATGGAAGAGCACAAAACAAACATCAACAGCTCTCTCATCAGTCGAAGCTGAATACATGGCTTCATGCGAAACTGCAAAACATGCTGCCTGGCTGAAGAAACTCTATAATGATCTTGACTACCATCTACCACCAATCCCCATACACATTGACAATCAAGGCGCACTTGCTCTACAAGACAACCCTGTCTTCCACCAACGCTCCAAACACATCAAAGTCAAATACCACTACGTAAGAGAAGCTATTCAAGAGGAAGTCATTACTACACATTATATTCCTACCACCGATCAATCAGCCGACATACTTACCAAACCTCTAGGATCAATCTTACACTACAAACATCTTTTAAATCTTGGTTTGACTAACGTCTCGACGAAGGGGAGTGTTGATGTAAGCAATAGCGTCAGCAACATTAGTCAAGACACGGACTAGTTTATGCCGTGTCGGAGTAGCTTATCCCGTGCGCAGTAACTACGGACTGCGGCACAGCAGCTGCGGACTGCGGCACAGTCGTGCGCAGTACTGCGGTGTGGCCCGTGCACACCGTGAGACTCTTCTCACCTACTAGTATAAATACCCACGCTGTATAGTCGATAGCTACTCAGATCTCTATTCTACCATCTCTACCACACAACGAGTGAAAGCTACCAGCCGCTGCACTACTCACTGAGTACACAAGTAAGGGATCTCCTGGTATTCTTTCATTAGGACCACCTACTTTTGGAGGCCGTTTCTTCCCTTCACCGTACTTCGCTTTTGGTTCGTAAATTAGCTAGAAATGTCAGAATAACGACGGTTAGAGCGTACACCGGGCAGCCGAGAGAGAGGAAATTCGCTCGACACACTGTATTCCTTGGACGAAGCACGGTGAACACAAACACTGCCGCGATCTAGAACACCGTGACCACATGAGCGCCCAGTGTTCCCCAAGCTCGAAATTCTTAGCGGAGCAGATTGCTCGTACCGAAATGGCGGAGAATAGCACAACGCTGTAACCGACAGCCCGAGGCATGACGTTGGAGAGTTTTTCATTGTATTGCTCGAAAAGATCGGTCGACGGGTCCTGCCCGTCTGCCATGGTGACTATCAAAGGGAAAACAAAGCGACCCGGTGGTCCCTGGGGCCTCAGCTGAGAGTCTTCGACTAATTTGTTGGATGTAACAAGTGGGGGGAACGACTAGGAAGGGGCTAGCCAGATGGGGTGAACGGCACGCGGGGAATTTTGTACTGACGGCGAGTTGGCTCTGACAGTTCTAGGTGTCTTCTCTCCTATCGACGCCTAGTAGAGATGGTCTCCTGTACACTTCTAAAGGGGGTTATAAGTGAAGAGAAGAGATATTGAATGAGTGTGGGTAGTTGTAGGACGAAAGAATGTTAGACACCGAACTGGACCCTGGCCCAGGATCCGAGCGCCGCTCTCCACTGCACCGCCCGTGCCTGGTTATCGAACCTCCTCGTACGACGGAGCTCTCTCCCAGAGGCAGCACGCTTTTGGCTTTGCTAATGGAATACAGCACTAGTTCAAGCTACTATAAGAGGCCATTTTCTACATAATTGTCCCTTGAGCATACATGGGAGACCGCGAAACAACTCGGATTAAGAGAAGACTCCCCATGGTCCGTTGGTCGGATATGGGGTGCAGCGTTCGCTCGGTCCCAGTCTCGACTAATGACTAGCTCTAACTCTGGCAGACGTTCCTTCATCCAACCAAGGAATAGAATAAGCCTCTCACGTATATCGGCAACGACCTCTTTGTTAAGCACCATATTCGAGGAAGCTTGAGATTCCAGACCGGTTTTGGTTGCGTCATGCCTAAGCAATAGCTCTGTGGCGGAACTGGCTTGACCAATCACCATAGCCATCTTCTCCATCGGCCACTTGATCTCTGGAATTGCCGAACAATGGTCCCAAACGGAGAGAAGGGCTCTCGTGAGTCGACATTGGATATATCTCCATCCGAGAGCGTTGCCATCCCCAGTCTGACCGAAGTGGAGAATTACGTCCGCCACGCTGGTGAGGAAGCCGTCGGCGACGAGCCTACGACACCATTCCATAGACATCTCGGTAACATCCTCCAGTATTCTAACGAGAACCGCCGTTCCTTTCCACGCGCCTGGTCGTCGAAGTGCATCGATGAGATGGTAGCTGAGTCCAGCATCCATCCAAGCGGTTCGCAGGTCGCCCGAGCCTTGGGTAAACCAGCGGAACCGATTTTTGTACATGAGGTTTACGAACCTCCCTTCAGACCTCCGAAGCTCGTCGACGACTCGTAGAGTGATGTATTCGATGATGCGAATGTGGTTTTCCAATCCAACCATCGGACTGTATGCGCCAAACTTGGCGGGGAGCCACTCCGAGATGGATTCGAGTGTTTTCAGAACGAGCTCCTCCACATACCCTCGCGTTATTTCCGCAGAGGAGTCAATCGCTAAAATGACAGAATCAAGGGCATACCATATCCCCTCGAAGGCTGCATCGTTCAGAGCGGGTTTATGCCCAGGAACATGAACCGATTGGAGAAGTTGAAGAGCTGAGATGAGGAAGTCGATTATTCGGCGATCGGTAGGGTCCAAGAAGCTTGATTGGTTGAAATACGCCATCATGTCCGCGATGGCCTCGCCAACAACTTCCCGAAGCCCGGGACGGAGCCCGTTCTCATCAGCAATCTCCCTCGTCCTCTGGATGCAGGCGGTATATATTTCCACGCCATCTAACAGCATAAGGGTCATGTTGCCCAGTGCTGCCTGGCCTTCGACCGCCTTCAGGGCTTGTACCCCACACGCCAAAGCAAGCGCGAAGTCGTCGTTGATCACATCCCTGGGAATCCTATATGTTAGCAAGCTCGGTTGACATATTGGAGCAAATGAGTTGAA
Organism: Tulasnella sp. 417; assembly: GCA_019633465.1. Lineage (NCBI taxonomy): Eukaryota > Fungi > Basidiomycota > Agaricomycetes > Cantharellales > Tulasnellaceae > Tulasnella > Tulasnella sp. 417. The sequence continues at coordinate 13,505 of WSTY01000432.1, read as the reverse complement.
CTTGCCTTCTCACAGATCGTTTTTGCTTCCTTGCGAAGCCTGCAGCTGTGAGTTGCCGAGAGAGGGATCTATCCAGATACCCGAATCCCTTGTGCATGAGCATGGCCCAAAGGCCCAAGAGCCTGTAATTTTCGTCCTTGTTTCTGATCAAGAACCTTAGCTTGGTCCACGTGTATGTTTCTATTGGGATATCTCTCGTATGAACAAGAGTTCGGAGAAGAGCGAATTGGAGGATATATTCTTCGCCAATGGTATCGAATAAGTTGAAGTTGAGATCTGGATCAAACGATTCGAGCTCCCGCAGGAATCTCTTGCCAAAGCTGAGTCGTGGTCCCTGCGTGAAAGTGGCCAGCTCCCTCCAATGCTCTGTGCTTCCCCGGGCTTGGGGAAGGACGTGACCAAGTGCCCTTCCAAAATGCTCTGCCGTCTCCTGGGTCGTTTCGTTGGGCTGGCTGCGCCATATGTCAAATGCCTCCAATGTCAGAGAAATGATAAGGTGGCGCTGGCCTGAGTACTGGATAGCAGTCGCGCACGCCTCCTTTGAAGCAGTTGTGAGAAACTGGACAGCCATCAATTGGTCCTCCCTGCGAGGGGCGATCTCAAGCAACCACAAGGCCGCGTGAGAGTTCGTCACCTGTCGTTCATGTTGCCTCTTCGCTTCCTTGGCGTCGTTCTCCGGGTAGGTACTATCGAATGTCTGTTGACGGTTAGGTCGACGTCGGAACAGTGACGTGCTTCCACGTTCACGGAAGGGAAGGGATCTCATAAAGGCTTCTTTGCTCCGACTGTACGTTGAAGAGAGAAATGCCGAAGCGCCTTTGAACATCTCTGTTGCCTCGGTTGCCAGATCGACGTCACGCATTCTTGTCCAGCAGGCGGCTGGAACCCGAGCCACGCGTCGAAGGACTCGAGCGGTTGCCGTTTCGTAAGGACAAAGTGGGAAGACAGTGCTCGCAAGAATTGAAGCCCATCCGATGACTGTCCCGCCAACCGCAAATGTCCCCACCACTGCGGCGACCGTCTTGTTAACGGTGAATAACCACACAACAATCCCTAGAAAAAAGAGCCCAACCGAAAGTAGAACGATGTTGGGAAGGAAGTCGATGATCGTTGCTAAGTGCCACCTCTGTGCCTCGTCGAACTTGCGCTGGCGCAGTCGTCCCTGATCCTCGATGGAACCCGTTTGCCCGGAACGATCAAAGCTGTGAAGCCACTCTTTGCACATCATTACTCCGATGGCGGCAAGCAAACTGCACGACAAGCTGGCGTAGAGGAGGGAATTAATTGTAACGGAAACAGGCTCCGGCGTGAACGGTTTGGAGAGCTCGGTCAACGCAAGCGTCTTGTTGTCTGCTCCTAAAATTAGGAGACGGAGGAGAGTATTTGTTTCGGTAGCTGTGTCGGATGAGAGTGCCGGCATGGTAAAGGAAATGAACGCCGTATTAATCGCGGAGAACAATCCAGCCTATGATGTTCGGACAACACAGGCAAGGTTAGCGATGCGAGCGGACGGACAGAAACCATAAAGAAAAATATCTAAAATAAAAAAGCTTACAAAAATAAGCAGAACGTCAAGGTTGTCGTTCAGGTGTTTGGACATCTTGCGATCATGACTGTCCGCAAGGGTATCGTAGCGCTTCCAGAAATCAGCGATTTGTCCCAGGTGGATGGAATTGGGGAAGAGAGTACTGAGAGTCGCGAGACCGTCATCTCCTGAGCTGGAGTAGAATTCTTGCATCCGTGACTTTCGGCGGAAGGTGTACACGTCGAGAGTTGGGAGTTGGGGGTGGGGGGTGGAAGCAGCTCAGTGGCCTGACCAGAACCACAGAGATATACCGAGTGCTTCTGTGGATGCAAACGTTCACGTATGAGTCATGAACAGAACGAGAACGGTAGCGGGCGCTTGCTTCTTGTCCTCTGCACGTTGTGTAACGACCTAGGCAGTTCTGTCCGAGTGGCCCTGCGAGCTGAGCTTACCTTGGATTAGTCAGCCTACCCCTGAAGCCACTTGGTTGGGTTGCTCCATCCTTATTCTTCAATGACCATCTTGGGTTAGGCCACGCGTAGGCGGAATTTGCATTCAATGTGATTCTACACCATACGGATTATGGACGGTGCTATGGGACTGTGGTCTAGAGTGTCAGTCCGGCTGCATACCTGGGTTGGACGGCGGTGCGGACACGGCCGAAACACTGACGGATCCACGAGCTCTCCCAACCCGTAGTAACACTAACCCTAACTATAAGCCACTGCATAAAACTCGATGGAGCTCCACTATGGAGGGATTACTTGCCCTGGACCAAATCTTCAAGGGCCGCCGGATGAAGTCGACGTTCCAGGTCTTTCGGAATATACTGGGTAAGTGAGAAAAAGTGAACACTTGGAAAAGTCTTTACCGTAGGGCTACTGGTTTGATTGACCGTATTATCCAGCTCTGTTTTCCAATCCACGTCCGTCGAGGGGGTAGTCGGGGCGTGTCCACCTCCCTGTCATGAGCCCTGTCGCCACTTGAACCTAGGGAGAAATATATTCATTGGACTTGTTCTTATATCACACTAATCGTGGGATGTAGATGCACGGCGTTTTGGATTACGAGGTGGGTGGATAGGGGATGGCGAGCAACCCAACCTTATCTGGATATTAGGCCGAAATAATCTACAGGAAAGGAACAAGCTATTTATGATGCAGTTGTCGTCGTCTACGGTGAGCGAATCTGGGCTAACTTGCGGGGCAGCTCGAGCCGAGAAACCGAAAGGACGTCAGCAATCCTGAGATCTCAGAGCAATAAATCATCAAAACCCAATGGTTGGATCTGTCGGAAGGAATGCAACTCTACTGGCATCCAAGGCTGAGCGTATTTTGGGCGACTGGATCAGCGCGGTCAAGGAAGCAGAGCGATGTGCGAGACTGCTCACTATTCTGCCACACCGTATTCCCCCACCATTTGAGAACAATAGTGCCGTCCTTCGGAAGCTGGAGAATAAAAAAGCATATCAAGACCCCGAAGGCTGTCCCTATATCCACACAGAGAGAGACATGAGTTCTGACATTAAGTCGGACAGCCGACGCGAGGTGACCGAACTAACCCGCATCTAATGCACCAGCCAAGATATAATTATACCTAGCCCATATAAAGGGCTTCCGTGTTCGCATATACCATTCTGGTTGGAAGTATGAGGACCTTGAGAGTTCTCCCACCGGTTCAAGATAATGGTCCTCGATCGACTCACGAGAGATGAGGCCTACACAGAATGAAGAAGTGTAATTGATCCCGGTGGATGGAGGGATAGTGATGCAGCCCGCAAAGGCCACTGCGATATTAAACTTCCGAAGCGAACTGTTAGGTCGGGACCGGCACCACCACCATATTAGCACCGGGAACAGGGTTCCGGCAATGAGGGCATAGATTTCGCCATAATACACCCCTCCTTTCCCGAATTGCCTCTTTGGTCCGATCAGACCCCTGTAAATACGCGATTCAGTAGCCCGTAAGGCCCGATAATATGGCTATAACAGACCAGATAATCGACGCCGTGTAGAATACTTGGTTCCACGGGCATATAAGTTTTGCAGATTGATTCGATTGGCAAACGTCTTGCACACGGGAGAATATTAGGATCCGGATCCAAAATTGAATAGATGTGGTCAGGGTGATCCCGATGACCTGTACTACGAATTGCAATAGACCCGAAAGGGAGTCAGCATCGCAAAACTCTCACTGGCCCAACACAACTGGGAACCCACCCATGAAGCGGGATCTTGGTGGAATTTTCATATAATGTCCTAACTTGCTAGCTCGCACAAAGGCATTGCTGATCCCGAGACCTTGCACGACATATACTTTGAATACCTTGAGAGCAAAGTAAGCGGTTAAGACGAGACGATAAGGCCAAGAAGCTGTACCATATTCACGAGCGGCCGTTCTGCCCAAAGTACTCCAGGTATTATTTGGGCGATGAGATTGACTGCAGGGGTCAGTCCACTGATTGCCGATATGTAAGACACCGGGATGGCCCATGTAGCCGCGAGCAGTAAAGCTAGCAAGATTGATACCACCGGAAGTTCAAGCGAGGGTTGAGCCTGGGAAGCAAGTCATTTTGATTAGAATCTGGTTGGGTTGGGAAGACGGGGGCATATCCCACCTTCGTGGCCCCAATCGAAAGGGCCAGCGACACCATGAACACAGCCCCATACCACCACCATGGAATGGCAGAGTATCTCCGCATTAATTGAGCATGGATGTCATCGGGTTCGCCTTGAGGGGGTTTTCTCCGGATGAAACCCAAAGTCTTGGGCCAATAAACCAGCACCGTGTGGACCAAAGTCGCCGGTGGACCGGCGAACCCCAACAGATACGTCACAGCAAAACCAATCGGCAAGTATACTGGAGAGTACTCCTCGTATGCAGTTGAATTGAGCCCCAATGTTTCGAGATCGAGGACCCGACTGACATTGTATGGTTGGGCAAATCGATCATATCCCATGCCACCGAAGATGGGAAGATGCGCACTCTTCCAGGTCTATTCAGAATATACCATGTCATCAGCAATCCTTTTTCCGGACCTCGTTTGCTCTGGTCAACTTACGTTAGTATAATACAGAGTCGGTACAATGATCCAATAAAAGAGGACGAATGTACCGAAGGCATGGACCTGTGCCCAGAACGGAATAGTCAGAGGAAGCAGAGCCTGGGTGATCTGGGTCCAATCGAGGGTAATCATGTTCATCCCTAGGCCGCTAATGACTCCAAACAGCTGGTTGACAATCACGTTCTCTGGAAATGAGGAATCCCATCTTAGTTCAATCCGAGATATTCTGGATGCAGAAGCAGCTCACTCGGGAAGATCCAGCAGAAGAACGAGAAGTAAGAAAGAGCAGTGAAAATATATCCTGTAGCACTCGAATAAGTCAGCATTGCCGTCCCGCTTCCGATGGTTCAACGTACCTGGGAAGAATGCCCAAATACCCGCCGCAACCGCCACGGTGGCGAAGACGGTAGCTTGCCTAGGCCCTTTGTGATTTGAATACGCATCATCTCCGGCGTGAAGGGCATTGAAGGTGGCACACATAGCCAACTCAGTCGGCCAGATGGCTGAAGCCGGCCAGACAAGTAGGTGATCGCATAGTCCAACCAATCCTAAGCCTAGAATCTGTGAGGAGAGGACGAATAGGAAGTCGAATCTATATCAGGATACTAGAGGTCAGTCATGCAACTAAGAGGAAAATGGAACGTTTACCCTGTGTTCAAAGTCTGATGATATCTCTTCTCAGATACCATAATTGCAGCCATCGCATATGGAGCCGAGCCGGCCTCCAATGTCAATACACCAAGCATATACATGAGGGTATGCTCCTTTATATTGAACGGCCCGGAGTTCAAACTGAACTCGTAGCCAGCCACAGTCCATGTACGAAGAGGGAGCATTTTCTCAAGTATCTTTCCACCAAACCAAGCGAAGATACTAAATGCGGGGCGGTCAGGACGAGTCCACACGTTTGTGGGACTAAACCCACTTACATGCCAACAGGTCTACTCCAGAACACTGTAGGATACCGAAGATAAAAGAACACATCCGCGGAGCTCAGTATTAAGCAGAGGCTGATCCCAACGAACCACATTCGGAATGTTAGGCACGGCATTTCGGGATCGTCCACGTTTGACACAGATGCTCGAACCTCCGCAAACGGCGAGTCCTCGTCTCCCGCGTTATTCGGCTCCTCGATCGCCTCGTGAACACTAACTTCCCGAACATCGGTGAACCACGCCCCTGGCCTGGAAACAAGAGTTATTAGTGATGTGGGACCCAGGGCTTATTTAGAGGGATATACTTTTCGGACCCGCCGATCGATGCAGTCAACCCTCGGGGCCGCTCAGATGATGACCCCAGAGGAGATGGATCGAGCAGACCACGTTTTTGTGCATTGTCGCAGCTCTGGGATGAGTAGGCTGATGGAGGAATTGCAAGACCTGTGCCGCTCGAGGACGGAGCTGATGATGACGAAGCCATCAACCCCTCCCTCCCAAGCGACTCCGGGGGGCCCGCAACAGGTTCTGAAGGTGGACCAAAGGCAAACTGAAAGTTGGAAACTAAGCCTGCACTTCGTTGTCCGCGGTCCCCTCTATCATGCGGTAAGGTAGGCTGATATGAACGTCCAGCGGGGAACCGACCGAGATATGGAGTCGCTGGCGTTACTGGAGATGATGATGATGCAGCCGTAGAAGAAGTGGTGAGTGTGGGGGGAAGGTGGGCGAAAGGATCGCCATCCCATCCGAGCTCCTGAGGAGAAAAATGTTGGGGTTCTGCTGGATGAGGGACCGACGTGAACTGGGGGCCCGACTGGCTGAATGTTGATGGGCTGGTTAATGAAGGTCGATGGACTTCCGTCGTCTGCGTTGTGCCCGGCTCTCTGTCACCTGCAGAGGGAGTGTGCATTGGAGAAGGGAAAGTTGGCGACGTGTGCATGCTTCGTTGCGACCAAATAATTCCGGAGGGTTGGATTCGGAGTACACCATCATTGCCCGGATAACTCTTTATAGCTGCCTTGGGCTCAGATTATTGGCCCTGCCAAGCATACTCCGCGTGCCTGACGGCGCTGGCCAAACCGAAGCGGACTAAGCAGAAAGTACCAGCCAATGGCCAAGTTGCGAAGTCACGTGGGTGGGAATGGGCGAAGATCTGATTCCAGAAATCTCCCGCCCATCACCAAGGGTACCAGTTCAACGTCCGTAGCTGGGCGCTTGTCACCTGAGCGCGATTGCGTGGCGGTTCGACGGGCAGTCCAACAACGAATTTTCCTGACCCACCCCTCTATACCGTCTGTAGTGACAATGGCGACGTCAGTCATTCTCAAGACACGTGAACGCTCAGCATATATCAATTTTTTTCGTGCAAGAGGCTCGTACCGCACCTCGAGCCGATGAGCAGGCGACGGACTGAGGTTCAGATCGGTCCACTTCCACCGAACCCGCTCGTGGAAACCCTCAACACGCTTCAAAATACACCTCGATACGTCATACCAGGAGACTTAGAGGGGTGGGTTGGGCCCAGCAGGCCCTCCTCCCTGCGGTGTTCACTCGCACCGAATCTAGCAGTAGCGCTGACGTCCCAGAGGACCTTCCTCCACGCCCTTAGCCGACAAAGTATTCAATCATCCCAGCTTGCGAGAAGATCTTCGACGAGACGAACGGTGTGTTCTTCGAGTTCTTTCATTATCCTCTCTAGCTCTAGTTAACCTTGCTCACGTCGCTAGCAGCCTTCTAGACCTCACCGAAGCGACCGTTCAGTGTAGGTAACCCATTCAATTTACAACTCTGAAAGGCATCAGAAAAGTCCTATGGCCACAATCATGTCTCGCTCGGGTGCTCCTAGAGGACGTATTTGGTGCCCGGGGGGGTCGGGCGGGGTTGTATGGCCGTGGTAAGGAGGTGGTTGGATCAGAGTATGGCATTTATAAAAGGTATTTTTCAAGTATTCTGAGCTATCATAAATGTAGTAGAAAAATCTAAGTGTTATTTTGGGGGCCATGGGACGGGAAGGACATGCGGTGAGGGGCTTCGGGGGAAGGACAGATCCACTTAGCTAAGCCATGAAACTAACCTCATCAGGCGTTCCCGATGGAGCCTTGTGTCCATCAAATTGCCTGATTTCTCACGTGACACAAATTGGTTTCCGGAGGGATCATGCCTGACTTCATGAGAGGCTACCAGCCTCTCATGTGGATGACCATTCCAATGTGAGTTTCTCTCACCAGCGACTTCGTTATTGCACTTTACCACCGACTTGGTTTGGTAGATCCCTTAGCTCCCCCCATCTGTTGTCGTTGTATATTACATCATCGATTCACGTGAGCCATGACGCAGAGTGATCCTGAAAACGTAAATTTCTTTTCCGTCAATGATTTCGTGATCCTTACCCTCTGGCATCACAACTCTGCCAATACCTTGCGTTACCCCGCAAGGCATTGCCGCCGCGTATGCCCCATGTCAGATCTGACCCGTATTCGACATAATGTATTGAAACGTCTACTTTCTTGGCCAGGGGTCGGGGAAATGGCGCCTCTGCACGCCGCTACGATTGTGTAACGACCTGGACACTTCTGTCCGAGTGCGCCGGCGAGTTGAGCTGACCGGCCGGAAGCTTAAGTCTTGGGTCTTGGATTAGTGAGCCTACCCCTGAAGCGTGCTTGGTTGGGTTATCACCAACTTGGGTTAGACTACACGTAGGCGGAACGTTCGGTAAATACCGTATGGATTATGGACAATGCTATGGGGGACTGTGGTCTACAGTGTCATTCCGGCGACATGGACGGCTGTGTCGACGCGGACACGGTCAAACCACTGACAAACCCACGACCTCTCCCAGCCCATAATCACAATGATTTATTACTATAAACCACCATATAATTCTCAGGTGAGCTACACGGTAGATGATTCGACTGCCCTGGAGTTCAAATCTTCAATTACCACTAGTGCACTGTGGATATAGATACTGGACGCCACAGAGGTAGACCGAAACATGGTACCTTGATATCGCGTCCGAGTTTTCTTTCAGATACCGTTCTCTCCATTTCTCTGTTGAGGGTAATCTCGTAGCGGTTCTCCTAAGCCTATATTCTAAGGCGTTCATACTGCGGTTTCTTCCACCGCGGCAGGAGCTGTTGGCATCGTTACCATATATATTACAGAACTCGTCCAAGCTTCTACAAGAGACCATTTTCTACATAAATCTCCCTTGAGCATACACGAGAAACGGTGGAACGTAAAGTAATAGAACACGCTCCATCAACTGCTTGGACGCGCCGTGCACCAATCGCGCTGTCTGGGCTTCCACTACCAACCAGCTCCGACGTGAGTCTATGATCCTTCGCCCAAGAAAGGAATGGCACCAGTTTGTTACGTATATCGCTAACGGCATGTTTGTCTAACGCCACGTCCGAGAAATCTCGTGTTTCCAGGCCGTCTTTGGTTGCATCGTATCCAAGCAAATGCTCCGTGACCGAACTGGCTCGAGCAATCACACTGATTATGTTTTCTATCGGCCATTCGATCTCTGGAATCCCTGAACAATGTCGCCAGATGGAGAGAAAGGATCTCGTGAGTCGACATTGGATATATTGCCATCTGAGAGAGCTGCCATCCCCTGCCTGATCGGAATGCCAAATGACGTCCGCTGCAGTGGTGAGGAAACCGTCGGTGATCAACTCACGACACCATTCTATTGATGTATCAGTAATATCCTCCAAGATTCGAACGACGAGAGCCGTGCCCTTCCAGCCACGTGGCTGTTTTATAGCATTGACGAGTTGCGAAGAAAGCCCAGCATTCATGCAAGCAGTTTGTAGAGCGCCCGGGCCATGAGCGAACCAGTGGAACCGATTTCTGTACATGAGGTTTAGGAAGGTCCCTTCCGATCTCTTGAGGTCATCGACTATTTGGGAAGCGATGTATTCGGCGGTGTGACGGTGTTTCTCCAATCCAACCATCGGATCGTATGCGCCGAATTCGGCGGGCAACCACTCCGAGATGGATTCGAGTGTTTTCAGAACAAGTTCCTCCACGGACCCCCGCGTTATCTCCGCAGGCGAGCCAATTGCTAAAATGATCGAATCAAGGGCATGCCATATTCCTTCAAAGGCGGCTTCGTTAAGAGCGGGTTTATGTCCAAGAATACGAACCGATTGGAGAAGTTGAAGAGCGGAGATGAGGAAGTCAATCACTCGCCGATCGGTAGAGTCCAAGAAGTTTGGTCTGCCGACATATGCCATCATGCCTGGGATCGCCTCGCTAACAAGTTTCGGAAGCCCGGGACTGAGCTCGTTCTCATCAATAATCTCCTTTGTTCTCTCGATGCAGGCGATATAAATTTCCACGCCATCCAAAACCATAGGATTCATATTGCCTGTTGCTGCCGGGCGTTCGAGGGACTTCAGGGCTTCTACCCCACATGCCAATGCCAGCGGGAAGTCGTCGTTAATCACATCCCTGTGAGACACATTTGTTAGCAAGCTCGGCTTACGTATTGGACTAAGTGGCTACAACTTGCCTTCTTATCGATCGCTTTTGTTTCCTCGCGAGGCCGGCAGCTGTGAGTTGCCGGGAGAGGGATTTATTCAGATACCCAAATCCCTTGTACATGAGCATGGCCCAGAGACCCAAAAGCTTGTAATGTCCGTTATCACTTCCAATTAGGAACCTTAACTTGGTCCAACTGTAAGTTTCTATGGGGATCTCTCTCGTAAGTACAAGAGTCCGGAGAAGAGCGAATTGAAGGATATATTCTTCGTCGAATAAGTGGAAGCTATCGAAGGCTTCGAGTTCCCTCAAGAATCTCTGGCCAAAGCTAAGTCGTGATTTCTGCGTGAAATCAGCTAGCTCCCTCCAATGCTCTGTGTATCCTCGGGCTTGGGGAAGGACATGACCAAGTGCCCTTCCAAAATGCTCTGCCGCCTCCTGGGTTGTTTCGTTGGGTTGGCTGCGCCACATGTCAAATGCTTCCAGGGTCCGAGAAATGATAAGGTAACGCTGGCCTGAGTGCTGGATCGCAGCCGCGCACGCCTCCGTTGAAGCAGTTGTGAGAAACTGGGCAGCCATCAATTGGTCCTCTCTATCAGGCGCTACCTCAAGCAACCATAAGGCTGCGAGGGTGTTCGTGACTTGCTGCTCATCTTGCCTCCTCTCTTCCTTGGCGTTGTTCTCCGGGTAGGTACTATCAACCGTCTGCTGACGGTTAGGTGGACGTCGAAATGGTAACGTCCTTCCATAACCACAGAAGGAAAGCGCTCTCATGAGAGCGCCTTTGCTCCGGTTGTACATTGAAGAGAGAAATTCCGAAGCGGCTTTGAGCATCTCTGTTCCCTCGGCTGTCGGATTGACGTCACCTAGTCTTGTCCAAACCCGACACACGCTTCGAGGAACTTTAGCCGCTGCCGTCGCTAGAATACGAACAGCTTTTCTCAGAGTTCGAGATGTCGCTGTCTCATACGGACACAGGGGGAAGATTGCGCTAGCAAGAATACTCCCCGTACCAAGGACTCCCCAGAAAGCCCCAAATGCGATAACAAAAAATGCCACCGCCTTGTTAAAACTTAATAGAAACACAACAACTCCCGTGAAGAAGAGCGTGATAGAAAACAAGATGATCGTCGGCAGGAAGTCGACGATTGTTTCTAATTGCCACCACTGTGCCCCGTCAAACTTGCGCTGGCGAAGCCGTCCTTGCTCTTCGATGGAACATGTCAGCCCCGATCGATCCAAGCTGTGGAGCCATTCTTTGCACATCATCGCTCCAATCGCCGCAACTAAACTGCATGCCAAACTAGCATAAAGCAGGCAATTCATTGCAATAGCAGTGGGTTGCGGAGAAAATGATTCGGACTGATCGAAGGCTACAAGGGTCTGGTTGTCAGCTCCTGAAATCAGGAGACGGAGCAGAGCGTTTGTTTCGGTAGCCGGGTTTGGCGATAGAGCAGGCATGCTAAAAGAAAGGAATGCGGTGTTGATTGCAGAAAACAAACCGGCCTATTAGGTTCTCGGAAATACGGGTTCGTCGGTCAGAGGAGATACGCGTAACAACGAAGGCTATTTAGCATTGATGAAAGGGGGGCTCACAAATATCAGCAGAACGTCGAGGTTCTCACTAAGGTGTTTAGAGAGGTTGCGATCATGAACCTCCGCAACTTTGTCATAGCGCTTCCAGAATTCAGCGATCTGGGCGAGGTGACTGGGATTCGGCAAGGGGTTCTTGGGGTCGTCATCGCCCGAGCTAGAGTAGGCTGCTTGCATCTTGTGCCTTTCCGGTGGAGGATATGTTTAGTAAGACTTGGGACGCGGGAGAAGGCAAACGACGGGTCACAGGGGAACGGTGCTAGTATCTCTGGGTGTAACGTCGTTTCACGGCGTCGATATACTGAGAGCAAGAACGTGAACATGCGTTTGCCTTGATACTCAGGGATATCCCCCAAGCCTCCAGGCGGTCTTCTGTCGAATCACGGCGATGGCTGAGCTAGCCCAGATGAGCTGGGTGGCTTGACCATTGATAAATCCCAATTAGGGAATGAATATGTGGCTGGATGCTATTCTAAACTCTACTTAGGCTTGCGGCCGTGAGGCCATCCCCCGTGTACTCGAAAGGTCATGGGATGTCAAACTTCCATCCTGGCCAGGCCCTGCCAGGCCATCTTACTCCCTTCTCCTCTGCCGATCTCTCAGGGTTGAACGGATGCCGTCAATCTTCGCACCAGGAATCCATGGATTGCAACGGGAATGCGTTTTCTCATCATTTCTGAGCCACTTATCCGTAGTTGACCCATGTTGGAGGTCGTCGTCCCACAAAGTGTGGGGCAAAAGAACGGACGAACCACCACAAGCGGGTGTATTGGCCAGACTAACCCCTGGACCGCTCTCGTCCTTGTTCGAGTACGAGTGTTCGGACTGAGGGTCAGCGAAGTCCCCCACTTCCTCCGCCCACCTCCGCCCACGCCCTCACCTTCTCCGCCTCATGGAAAAAGGGGTCGGTGATAATCAACCACAAGTGTCTGCTCCGGGGTCGCCGGTTCGCAGGGCGTGTTATGAACGAACGAGACAGCCACCTCGAGGCCCGGCCGTGCGGATTAGTCAGCGTACCCTTGATCAAAGCACACACTTCGAGCGGTCTTCTGGTGCTGCCTGTAGTTCTTCAGCCCAGCACGAGTTGAGACCAAGCGTCGACGAGATGTGCCCAGATGAGGCTCTGCCACGCTAGCCATATATGGTCATGGACACGGATTGAGCCGTGACCGACGGCGTGTTCGTGGGTGGCTTGACCGGACGCGGGTGCGGTCAAAGCGCTCATGAGCCCCCCCCCCCCCAAACAGAGATTCTGGAGACCAAATCTTCAACTATCACTAGTGAACTGTGGATATGGATACTGGGCGCCACGGAAGTAGCAGGTCGAAACATAGCGCCTTGATATCGCATCCAAGTATTCCGTTCTCTTCATCTCTCTGTTGGGGCTAATCTCGTGACGGTTCTACTAAGCCTACATTCTGAGACGTTCATACTGCGGTTTCTTTCATCGTGGTAAGAGTTGTTGGCATCGTGACTATATATATTACAGAGCTCGTTCAAACTTCTACAAGAGACCATTTTCTACATAGATATCCCTTGAGCATCCACGAGAGACGGTGGAACGAAAACTAAGAGAAGACTCTCCATCAATTGCTTGGATGCGCCGTTCACCGATAACCCCGTCTGGGCTTCGACTCCCAACCACTTCTGACACGAGTCTACGCTCCTTCGTCCAAGAAAGGAATGGTATCAGCTTGTTACGTATATCGCTAACGGCATCTTTATCTAACGCCACGTCCGAGAAATCCGGGCCGGCTTTGGTTGCACTGTATCCAAGCAAATGCTCCGCGACAGAACTGGCTCGAGCAATCGCAATGAATATGTTCTCTATCGGCCATTTGATTTCTGGAATCCCTGAACAATGTCGCCAGATGGAGAGAAGGGATCTTGTGAGCCGACA
>WSTY01000431.1:0-19807 GCA_019633465.1 Tulasnella sp. 417 | reverse complement strand
GGGACCGCGAACGCGTTGTATGGTCTGGGGAAGATCTACCACGAGCAGTCGAGGTATCGGCAGGCGGAGGAGGCGTTCAAGAAGGCGCACGAGATTCACTCTCGTATCGGCAATGACATGGGGACCGCGAACGCGTTGTATGGTCTGGGGAAGATCTACCACGAGCAGTCGAGGTATCGGCAGGCGGAGGAGGCGTTGAAGAAAGCGCACGAGATCCACTGTAGTATCGGCAATGACGTGGGGACCGCGAACGCGTTGCATGTTGTGGGATCGATCTACCGCGAGCAGTCGAGGTATCGGGAGGCGGAGGAGGCGTTGAACAAAGCGCACGAGATTCACTCTCGTATCGGCAATGACCTGGGGACAGCGAACGCGTTGCTGATTCTGGGATCGATCTACTGCACTCAGTCGGGGAATCGGGAGGCGGAGGAGGCGTTGAAGAAAGCGCACGAGATTCACTCTCGTATCGGCAATGACCTGGGGACCGCGAACGCGTTGCATGCTCTGGGAGAGCTCTACCGCGCTCAGTCGAGGAATCGGGAGGCGGAGGAGGCGTTGAACAAATCGCACGAGATTCACTCTCGTATCGGCAATGACCTGGGGACAGCAAACGCGTTGCATGGTCTGGGATTGATCTACCGCGCTCAGTCGAGGAATCGGGAGGCGGAGGAGGTGTTGAAGAAAGCGCACGAGATTCACTCTCGTATCGGCAATGGCGTGGGCACCGCGAACGCGTTGGATGGTCTGGGATCGATCTACCGGGAGCAGTCGAGGTATCGGGAGGCGGAGGAGGCGTTCAAGCAGGCGCACGAGATTCACTCTCGTATCGGCAATGACATGGGGACAGCGAACGCGTTGGATGGTCTGGGATTGATCTACCGCGCTCAGTCGAGGAATCGGGAGGCGGAGGAGGCGTTGAAGACAGCGCACAAGATTCACTCTCGTATCGGCAATGACCTGGGGATCGCGAACGCGTTGGATGGTCTGGGAGAGATCTACCACGAGCAGTCGAGGTATCGGGAGGCGGAGGAGGCGTTCAAGCGGGCGCACGAGATTCACTCTCGTATCGGCCATGACATGGGGACCGCGAACGCGTTGCGTGGTCTGGGATCGATCTACCGCACTCAATCGAGGAATCGGGAGGCGGAGGAGGCGTTGAAAAAAGCACACGAGATTCACTCTCGTATCGGCAACCCTCTAGGGGCCGCGAACGCGTTGCTAGATCTCGGAGCCCTCCACCACACTCAGTCAAGAGACCAAGCGGCGGAAAAATATTTCACAAAGGCACAGCACATCTACTCTCTCATCGGTCATGATCTGGGAACTGGGAACACCCTTGACGGCCTAGGAAGAGTACTCAGCGAACGGGGTCAACACGACCAAGCCGAATCATTGTTCCGCCAAGCACTTTCAGCATACGATCGCGTGGGCTCATCCTCTAGTCGAGCACGAACGCTTCCATGTCTCGCTGCAATTTACATAACTCAAGGAAATTTTTTTGAGGCAGAGGAATCTCTCAATGACGCTCTTATAATCGGTATCCAGCTCGACGACGACTCGCTTCAGGAGCGTCCTCTGGCACTTTTCTCATGGATATTTAGTTCCGGGTCAAAGTACAGCGTGACTTTAGGAGCGCCACTCCACGCCAGAGTTGCATGCGGGCAAACGGGTGATGATGACATTCTTCGCGGAGCGGCTCTCCATGACCACGGAAAAGCGTTCCTCCTTCAGAGCAAGTACGGCCAAGCCCACGACGCTTATTCCCTTTCACGGGCCTTATTCTCCCGCGCGGGTGACGCCCGTGGCGAAGCATCCGCGTGGCGTAGCCTTGGTACCTTGTACACCCTTCAAGGCCAGTTCGCATTGGCGGCAAACCGTTTCGCTCAAGCACGTAGCACCTCCGTCGCCATTTCCGACTACGATGGTGAGCTGATGGCTCTAGGGTGCTTGATGGGAGCATGCCTTCTCCAAGGCAATATTGAAGGATTGAAGTCATATTGTCGAGAGGCCCTCAAGATTTACGACCGCACCCAGTGGTCTGGGAGCAAGGTTCCTTCCGCCCGGCCTAGGAAACGGTTTCACGACCATCTAGACGCCTCGGATCGCCCTCTTAAAAAATCCAGGCCAAGTGAGTACTCATTTGACAAGACATCATCCTAGAGGTCACCCGCTCATCCCTGAGGCCATCATTTTCAGGCTATTGCTCAATCGGCCAATAGATCACGGCCAATTTAATCCCGTCTTTCTGCCTACGTAGACTGAGCTCTATCTTTATGTCAACCTTTGTTCTGCAGCCTCTATCGTATCTCCTCGAACCTTTCATTTCCCGTGGTCTGTTGTACCCCCTCGACCTACTTTTAATACGCTGCATCTCCCATCCTCGAACACATTAAGTCGTAATTAACCAATTATGTCGATCTTTGCGGTCTGCTAAGGATCTCCGCGTGGTCGAGTGCCAGCCGCGGATATGGGCCACCTGACTTGATGATATATAAGAGCCTTCTCCGAAATGCAATTCGAATACTCAACACGCTACATGATGCAGGAGCAAAGGGTCAAACGTGAGCTGCTATATATCAAGCCGGGGGGAAGTGTAGGGAGTATCCTCAGTTCCGGACTCCGTCGTATCACAATGATTTTCTAGATCTGCTTATTGCGAGCTCTCCTCAACTTTCTTCCCCTCCAATCCGGACTATTATGTCTGAAATCATCTCCTAATTTGGTATCCATGCTCAACTTGGGCTGTTATCGATTACTCAGACCCGTCTGTATACGGTACCTTGTGCCTTCAACCCGACGGCTCGGCCCCTCGGGAATGCCTGCCCACCGGCCGGACTGCGAATGTGCAAATCCCAGCACCCCAATTCTTCTCCAGAGAAGAGAATACCCTTATTGCCAGCTGACTGAACAATGGAATTAGACATGAAGAAAACTCGATCCAGGTCCCACCTATATCGAACGACCTATCTCGGATATTCGTGGGATGTCCACGTCCAAGTTTGGGATAAGGCCGGTCAGGGACAGCAAGAAAATGTTTCGGATATACCTGGTCACCTCATTCCCAATACTTTGTTTCGGATCTGAGCTGAGGGTATCAGATAAAAGCCGCGGAGGACGACGGCCAGAGTGATTATGTCCCAGATAATGGCGAAGCCTCGTCCTAAAGAGTAACATGATGGCGCTCGCATTGAGTTCTCCCGCAAAAATGTACGAACTAATGTATGCATGCTTCTTGCGGGAACTGATATTAGACGCCTCCTAACTGACGCGCTCATTCCCGAGCTGTCTTCGCATTGAGAGTTGGCTACAGACTACTATTAAATTTGAACGGGGACGCCCAGGTAACTGCATAACCGAGCGGCGCCAGGAAAGCCTGCGTCTGGGCGGGTCCTGCTACCAGGCTCCGCGTTCTGTGGGAGATATCCTACCGTCCTGTATCAAATAACAGGGACGTTCACTTATTACGATGGCATTCCTCACTATGTACAAATAAGTTCGACTTGGAATATCGGCGGCGAAATTGCGCGGTATCGCGCTCGGCAACATTTCGAGTGCCGGTTGACTACTGACGCAATTGACATGGCTGCTGGAGTCTGCGGCAAGCACAGCTATTTTGATCGAATTTCCACATCTCTACAAGCACAAAACAGGTATTTTACCCCGATTTGAACGACTCCTAATAAATAACACCCCCCTGCAGATCGCCACCTAACGCATCTTCGGGGATGTTCAGTGTCAGGTCTGTCTGGAGTGCTCCACTTAGACATTCCTTTGAGGATTTTCGTATGAATTTTATGTGGCCCTTGTCAGAGTAATATTTGATGAAAGTCTCCAAGTAATTTCTGGGCGGCGGCGTTCACACCACTTTTAGTAGGCAGCCGACACGTTAACCGAATCTGGCCAGTCCCACATGATATCGGTGTGAGTCTCTCCGACCAAACTTTAGGTGGAACCATCCATTAGTTTCCCACTTGACATTGGAAACTGTGTCACCTTTAGCCTAGTTTCGCTGGCATTCAAAAGAACTCAGAGTGCTCACGGTGCGTTTTGACTAGTAAACTTGGGACACCGCCACGGGTGACGGCGTACGTCCGTTCCACATTGTTCGGCAGCCTCCAGCCAGCAGATATGTCTGCAACTCTCCATGTAAGGTTTACTAGAGTTTCTCCGCCTAATGTTTCATGGAGGCACCCGCGCAAAATTTAGTTGAGGACCGCCACGTAAACGTTTGTCGGACCCTGACCTCCCAAAAGCTAGAGCCCCGCACCGCTTAATGTTTGCTCGGCGGACTCCACGTTATTTCTTTCTAGAGCCCCTCACATTAATTCTGCCTGCAGCCCTCTACCTAAAACTCAGTTGGTCACGCCCTTCGAACACTTATTGGCAACTCGGGGCAGTCACGTTTCTGCGTCGACGTGGAATCGCGCTCTCCACTTCGAGTGAACTCAAATAAATTAAAGTAGAGAAAAGAGGGATCCACAGCGACGAATATAAATGTATCATAGAATTTCTAGCCGCGAGTGCGAGGATCGGGAGTTTCACCTTCCCTTGGGCGCGCTGCGGCCTTTGCCGTCCGTGGCACGGCGTTCAGAATGACTTCTTAGCTGTCTTTCGCCCTCTGGGTTCTTCTCAGCAGCAGTTCTTCTTGTCTCACGACGTGTGCCTGCTCCATAAAAGGTGTTTATTACGAATAAGATCAAGCGAAGCAAAAGATATAGACGTACCACTGTCTACAACTTTATCCTTTCCGGTGCTCCCTCTTGATGATGATTCGACTCCGTGAGCGAGCTCTTGAGATGTATTTGAGGAGGGCTCGGCACGGTGGTAGAGGAGACTCCGGTCGAACCCAGGTAGGTCCTTTTTCGGTTTCTTCTGGCGGTCGGTAAGCACGTTGTGCGTATTTGAGTCCCGCATTTGAAGCGTGCCGCCCTGGAGATAAAATTCTACATCTCGCATCTTCTTGTTGATGATGAGCCTGGCCTTATCTCCGGGCCGCCAAAACGATGGTCCGGTGGATGTAATCCCGGGAAGAGGGGGTGCAGAATCAAGTTCGAGAGACGCTGCTTGGACCGTCTGTGGGAGAGAGGAACCAGACTCATCGCCCAGAGTCTCGCGATAGGGAGCGGCCGTGGATGCGCCTTCTTTGACCGGCTCCGAGATCGCCTTCTCGGCGGCAGTGGACGGCGGGGGCGAAGCGGTACTGCCTCCGTCGTCAGGGCGGTCCTTCGGAGGCGGCCGGGCGCTCTCCTCCGTGGAGGATCCCGGCGCCGATGCTTGAGAACGGGGGCCTCCGGAGATTGTTCGCCGAGTGGACAGGATGAGATCCATCTCTTTGCTGCCTGGTTGACGTTCGGAAACCATGTCCAACGCCGAAGCTGTAATATATGGATAGAGAGATTTAGGTTGATAGTGTAGGAAACAATCAGAAATTTGGTAATGATGCTCGCTTACCAGAGCTCTGTTGAGTATCGGAGATCTGGCCTGAATTAGACGTCAGACTCGGGCCCGGAACTACTATACGTGAGAACTCACCATCGTCTCCGGGAGGCTCTTGCAAAATACAAGAATTGAGATAGCGCATCCACGAAAGCCAATCCGTCTCGCCCATTTCCCGAAACTCCCAATTGTGGGAAGCGCAAATGACAGTAAGGAGCTCCATTTGCCCGACAATAGCGAGGTCGTGAAAAGCAGCCTGATTGGCTTCTAAACGATTCATGAGAAACTGGTAAATACGAGATTCGATCTCCTTGTTTGGGTGTACGGAGAACCATCTGGCGTTAGGCTGGGATAAGGCGAAACACGGAGGTCTAGCCACTTCGAGGAAGAGGAAGTCTCCGCTCACCACATGCGATAAGACATACTTTTGATAAATACTGTGAGCTACGAATCTGAGACAAAGACGGAGAAACTTACCTCTCTGGTAGAGATGTATTTATAAAGAGACTCCAGGAATGATGATAGAAGCTCCGGAATGGCCGTGGACTGGGTAAGCGGGGATCTAGGCTCGTTGTTGGGATATCGAAGAAGGGTGGCTCGGGTTGTATGGACAGCGTAGGTAAGGGTAACGACAACCGTCCCCCATTCAGCGGCCACGTCAACCAGATTTTGGACGTCATGAGTTTCAACATGCTGGCGGCCGATGAAAACAATGTAGCGGCACAGCGTTAAGAAGATTCGAGTGGCGGTACACACTTCTTTCTTCGTTGAAAGAAAGCTGCGCTGGCGAAGGACTGTTAATGCCTCCGTCACCCAGACAAAGGCTGTGCTGAATGTATCGTTGGCGTAATCCGGGTTCCGAGTGCAAAGACGCTGAAGGCTTGTGAGTTGAGGGACTGCGATGTTGTGATCGTTTAGAGGAGTCCAAACCTGCTGGGAGACGGCAGAAACAAGCGCGGGATCCGCCGGCTCCACGACGACCGTCTTGTGACACAAAGGTGGATGATCCTGGTAAAGTTAAGAGTCATTGGAGTCGAATACGTTTTAATGCACAATGAAACGTACGAGTTGGGGACGTTGTGGAAAGATATGGTCCAGCATTCTCATGAGGCTCAGGACATCGTAGATTGTCCTTGGGCCTGACATCCTCGTCCTCGCGCTACTGCAGGGAAATTGAGGGAGAGGAAGGTATTCAAGGTCGGATCTTGCCTCTGCGAGCGATGTTTCGATCTAAAAGCTGAGTGATGAGGAACGGTGCTTTTCAAGAGCTCTAAATCTCGCTTACTCGGCTCGCACTTAAAGCGTCAAGAGGGTCAACCGCGGGAGATAAAGAAAAGACGCCAGGAAGGCGACGAGCGGGCGTTTTGATGCTGATGGACGAAAGAAAGTGGCGCTCCCTTTGTGCGATGCCGCTGCCCAGTTCCTCGCGATCGTGAATTTTCGGAGCCGCCACTGGCGTGGGGGCTTCGTCGTGCGTGTCGGCCTCACCGTCGCCAGCTCGTGGCTCCTGGACCTCCGACCCCCCCTTCGATTTGATCCGCTTACTTTTCCGGCTCCCGGTGGTCGGAATTACAGCTAGGTCGGCATCTGACAGATCGTCCAAGTCGTCCGAGTCCGGCAGAACAATCTCCTCAGCTTCGTCGGTATCTTCGTCGTCAAGACTCTGGTCTCGAGACTCTTTCTTTTGCTTTGACTTGGTCTTACTCGGATTCTTTGCTTTGCTGCCCTTCACTGCCTTGATCCGTTTCTTCGGGGGTGCGGGTTCCTGATTTGGGTTGCTGCCGCGATGATCTGGTTTGGGTGCCCCCTCCAGCGCGGCTTGGACCGTTATTGGCATAGTAGCACCTGCCTCTTCGGCTCTACGAAGCTCGGCGGAGAAATAGAATTGGTTTTCCGGAGGGATTTGGGGGTCCGAAAAGTGGTAGAGCCACTCGAAAAAGTCTTCCGCTGGCATAGTAGTGAATTTGGTGTAGGGAATCTGAGCTTCCCTGTCCACAATTTCAACGACGGTGGTCCCGTTGGCCAAGACGCGTTCAATTTCCTTTTGGCGGATGGCTTTAGGAAGCCGAGACTTGGGTACCTTATCATTGATGTCAAGCTGCATTTGGTCGTGATTGACCCTTTGGCGATTGTTGGCTTTACCTGATTCAGGGAAGCGATAAGAAAGCGAGCCGTTAAAAGGGGAATGCACCTACACCAACGCTCTGCCAGATATTTAAGTAGATCATTCCTGGCCCTGGTCAATTTGACCTCCGTACTAGTATCGATTGCTCCCGAATATCCGCCTATTTTGGGGACAGTGCCTTCTGGGCAACCTGCAGCCTCATCGGGAGTTATATGCTCGTACATCGTATGGGAAACCTCGTCATTAACTACGAGAAATCGAAGCTTCAGTTTAATGAGACTAGGCCACAATCGAACAATAAGACGTCTCTGACGCACGTTCAAAAACACGACCTGCCCATGACCTCCAGCGGGGTAAAAGCTCTGCATCGACGAAGGGACCTGAGTGACGGAAGTCGGATATATCCGTCGAAGCTTGACCGCGACCAGTTTGTCTGTTGGAGAGGTAGGAAGGTTAGGATGCAAACGAAAGAGAAAAAACTACTTTCTTACAGCATTGTCTGGACTTGACCAGTATGGTCTTCGTCGACCCACGTCATGAGAAGCAGAAAGGGAATCCCCGTTCGTTTCGAAAACTCGTACAAGAGGTTATTGATAAGAGGGAGCCCCTTCTGAAAGATTTCGGTTGCGGTAAGACTTTGAGACTTGTCTTGAGTAGCCGCCGCCGAAATGTAGGCATTCCGGACATCTTTTGGCACGAATCCCGACTCGAAAAAAAACCAGTTCCTCCATGCCATATAAGATGAAATCCGGAATCGATTTGCGGCTTCCTCCGAACCTTCTGATTCTATCAAACTAGGTTTTAACTCGGCCCAATGCTCGTGCCAGAGCGGCTTGGTGAGATCGCGAACCCCATCCTCCTCGAAGAACATATCGGCCGGTCGTGTGGGGGTGTTGGAGTGGAGGAGACGATCGAGAAACGGGATGAAAGCAGCAACGGTCTTTTGAATTGACACCGAAGGGTCTTGTTGCTTCGCTTTGAGATCGCTAGCCCGGGACCTCAAGGACGACTTGATTTTGTCAACGTATACTCTCTCCATTGCGTCATCCTTGAGAAACAAATTGCTCGGGTGAAGGTCCGCGAACCTGTAGAAGAACTCGGCGACTACAGAGTTGATGAAGTCGGCCTTCTCAGTCGAGCGTTCTGGAAACTCGGAGAGAACCTTGACCCGGCAGGCGAGCCAACGATGAACTTCCGGGTCGAAGTTCGCTCTGATAGTGCCTTTGATTATGTCGCGGCACGCTTGCGGCAGTTTGAGATGCATGGCGTCTTCGTAGTTCCTGACAATCGTGATATCGTTTACGGAGATTCCTGAAACAATACCCGGTGTGAGGAGTAACCTTCGGAATACGGAAAATTGCGACAGCCTCTCACCGAGCCAGCGAAGAGTTGAGGCCTCCTGCGTCAGTTCTCCGCTTGGAATCTGCAGAGGCTGCTCACGCTCTGGATAAAAGCGGACGGAATCTGATGACCGTATTGGTCAGATGCCTGAGAACGCGACGAGAGCGGTAGGACTTACAGCCTTCATACCCGTCTGGGGCTTCGACGGCGGGACCGAAGTCTCCACTGTCATCACACAGTGGCGGTATACCTCGGGCTTTAAATATACTTCGAATCGTAGCGGTGTTAAGGTCGTCGCCCTGGCTACCCGTGCCTTGGCTTCCTTGTAAGTTACTGGCGGTATTGGCTTGAGCCTTAGCCTGCTGTTGCGGTCCCTTCGTCGGGTGGTCCTTATCCGCCTCCGGAGATTGACGACGTCGCTGCGAACGAGTCGGAGGAGAACATGAGGTGGAGCTTAAAGGTTCAAATTCGGCGTCACCTATGGATGAGGGAGGGTAAGAGTTCAGACGATCGGACTCGGGGAATCAAGGAGCCGTAGACATAGTAACATACCGAACGGCGCAATGTCCTCCCCTACCTGCGAATCGGCTTTGGGATGCTGCATGGACGAGGATCGCGCTTGAACCAAATCACCATCATTCTCCAAGTTCGGCGATGCTGGAGGAGTCCAGAAAAAGCTGCCTTCTTCGATTGGTCCTCGAAGCAATACTTCGGTATCGACTTCCTCCTCATCGATAGCATGGTCGCTCGCTAGAAAAATGCCCATTTAGTACTTCCGAATATGTTGCTTATATCAATCCGTACTTGTAGGTCCATTAGATTTAACTAGAGGAGAGGGTATTGCCTTTGTGAACTTCGGCAATAGGTTGAGAGGAAAGGCTGTCGGGAAAAAGGTTCAGTGTTGACGAAGCTGCCTTTGGATTAACTCGTTGCCAGCACACCTCGAGATGACGACTGGGATTGATAATGATTCTGGTTCGAAACTAATTCAAATGGAGCAATGTCAGAGGCATTCGGAACCATAGAAAGCGTCGGGAACTTCAGGTTTGAGGAGTTACTCACAGCGAAAGTCTTTTTCACTGAAGGCTGAGCGCTTTTGCGCCACTGGTTCAGCTGGAAGAGCGGAGGTCGACATTGAGGTGTTCGGATAGGCTGATGGCACGGGGCCCATCTCTGAGGGAGGGTTTTTTCGCGGTCGTTTTGATTCGTTTTGAGACTGGCCCGAATTTGAGAGCCGCGGACCTCTCAAGCCCCCGGCCGGCCCTTCTGGGCTCCGCTGTCTTTTTTTGACCGTCCCGGGGTCGAAAGGAGGTCTCTGTACACCAGAGATAGGGCGGGAAAGAGGGGGAGTGGTCTGAGGGATGGAGGGAACGGTAGTATCGGTAAGAACGTCGGGGTCAAGCTCAGCGTCGGGGTCGTTCTCGATCTCGTCAAGCTCGGCCTGCAGGAAGGAGTTCATCCGGGCTTTAGTGGATTAAAAAGGCCAGAGAAACGTTGAAGAGGTTGTTAGATAGATGGGAGGTAAAGGCTGAGGTTGTGGTGCGGTGCAGGAGGAGGTGGTCCACCGGATCCAAAACGGCAGGGCGGGTTTTACCGGAAATAGCATGACTTCACGAATAAACGCTCATGGGCGATGTCACAAGTGCGATTTGATTGGTGGAATAATACATCGAATGACATACTTCGATGAAGGAGCTCTAAGGCGCACTATGGCCATGCAAGCGCTGTACACAATCGAATAAGGACGCCTCTTGCTCTAAGAGACTGATTTTCATCCGGCGATACGCATTGCTTGCTAATTCAGCAGGCTTAAAGATGTCGTCAAACTCGGAATGAGTAAGGGTACGAATTCCCTAGTATCCGACAAGGCATTAGCGTGTTATCTATTCGACAAGGTGAGATCAGTGTCTCACTTGAGCAGATTGACGGACACGTTCAGAGACGCCCCCTCGCATTATCGCTTCCGCGAAGCCAACAATGTATAATCCACAGCTTACTCCGTCAAGCTGCTGAGGACACTGTGGAATCCGTTTTCTTGTCAGTTCAAAGGATGATTGAAGGCACTGAGAATGTGTACCTTGACGCTGTGTGAGTCAAAGTACTCAAGCACACCCCCCCGGATTGCCGACCAGAGATATCTGAGAAACTCCTTTAGCAAATCGACGATGGGCGTTACGACCCAAGCCTTCCGCAGAGAGTTGAATACCAGGATGCAGAAGGGGTTTGTATCGGGTCGATCATCCTTTCTGCGAGTGACCTGAGAGGGTGGCTTCACCATATTAGCATCACGAGCGAGGTGACTGTTAGTGATCGCGGCGAGGATCCAGTGTCGTCGATGCTGGAGCGGAACAAGGATAAGCCTAGACCTCCAGAATCTCTCGTGGTACCGCGCTATTCGCTGGCTTGCACGAGTAATTTGTGTGACCGAAGTCTTCTGACCGAGTGCACCAAGCAAGGCCTCACCAAAGGACGTCGGCAGCACGAGGACGTCTTGGGTTGTGACGGGCTGGTCCTCGGTTAGCCGGGAATGAGCCATTCTATCGAAGTAATTACAATTAGTTGCTAATCTGGGAAGATCAGTCGACTGAATGTACGTACGCCAATAGCACATCCACGATGGGGTCATTCAATTCCTCGCCATCCTTCAGTGCCTCGAGGTCTGATGGACAGACTTGGTGGTCGAAGTCAAGATAACCCTTATATCGTATTATTACACTATCGTTATTCATTCAGCTCAGTGTTACTCCCGCACGTATGCACTAGTGAGGCTCACCCTAAGGGAGGTGGGGTGCGTTCATGATCCACAGAAATGGGTGACGACTCCCTCCCTTTGGCTCGTGAGTCTTCATGGAAAGTTTCACCATCGCAGTCGCTTTCATAGTCCTCCAAAGGAACATCGCTGCTATACTCTGGAGCCGATGAGGACATTTTGTAATAGCCTTTCAGGTCAGGGAGGGTAATCGCGATCTCGGGAAGTGGGGAGTGACGTGGCGGGGCAGTTGATTCATTTTAGGTAACCAATCCCAACATGGCTAAGGGCAGGAGCACCCTGGCGCCCTACCGATGAGCGTTTTGCCCGGATCACTAGAACAACGATCTTTAATTTCATGAGATTTTAAAGCGGCCTGAGACAAGCCCACTATCGACAAGCCCAACGCTCTGATTCTTAGCCAGTCATCGATCCCCCCCCCACCACCGCTTGCAATGCAGTCTACCTCTCCTCACCATACCCGCGGGTCTCGAACCGGCCGCACATCGTCCACTCCTACCACTCCATCCCGAGCAGTCCAGTCGACACTAAATCAGACCCAGCGGTCCTCCCTTGTTTCCCCTTCGGCCTCCACCAATATCGGCCGTCGCACCCAACCTAACGCTGGGCCTGCTCACTTTCCGACCACTCTCATCCAAAGTCAGCTTGTTTCCAACGTGCAAGGGCTCTTCACTCAGCCCCCCTGGTCGCTGCCACCGCTTAGCGCCTCTAGCGCGATGGTACTAACGGCAATCGCGATGGTACTGGACGAAGTCGACCCAAGCCCTACCAGCGAACCGCACGTGGGACTCTACTGGGAGAAGAGCGCAGAGAGAATAAAAATTTTTGACCATGTTGCTACAATTATCCAGAAACTTGTAAGTCAGGACTAAAATGGTTAACCAGACTATTGTTGAGTTGAAATATGTACATCGTTGCCAGTGTGTTCTTTTGGACGGTGTAGCAGACTGCACTATCGTCGTCGAAGCGGTTTCCACCGATAACAAGGCCCACCAAATGCGGTACCACTCGCGTGCCATTGACTCCATGCCTTCTGGCAAGAGTCTCGTGGACGGCATTACGGCCCAAGTGTTGGCACTCGCTGGTCAAGCCCACGAAGACTCGTTCAAGACCAGTCGTCGCGACCAGTACAGGGCATCCAGAGAAGCTCTGGGTATCTGGGCTAAGAACGGAGGCTTCCCCCCAGCGAAGTGGGCAGATGCGCCACTCCCCATTCGATTTGGTCACGACCTCGTCCCTGCAATCTCTTCCATCCTTCACAGTGGGGCAACAAGGATCCCACCTTCTCCCTTCCTCACGCCCCAAACAATCAATTTCGCCCTCTCGCCAGTGCTCTGGTTTCCAACCCGTGCTCTGCCACCCGTTGCCCCGGTTCATTCCCTCACGTCAGCGACGGCCGATCTCACTATTGGGAACGATGAAGACCTTGTCAACGAAGAGGACTTTTGCAGCGATGAAGGCGATGTCGAGGATTGGGTACCCTTTGCGCGGTATAAGGGCTTGAAGGAGGCTATTGAGGGGGTTTGGTGCATGCGATTCGATGTTGCCACAGAGTTCGCTGACGGTATTCGTATAATGCTATACGAGGAGCACCCTCGGGATTGGGCGCGGTATCTCAAGAGGTACACGAAGGCTCGAGCTGAGACGGTTGAAGAGATGGTAACGGAGCTGCAATCGTATATTGATCAGATGGATCAGAAGTAGTTAGCACCAGTCATGTTTAGCGCCTGTCCTGCTCGAGCTGCCCATACGAAATTCAATTGACCAGTGCCCATAGCTTACCGCCATTAGCCTTCGCAGTCGTTTCGCTTTCCCTGGGGCGGTCGCCTAGCCAATTTACGTCAGCTACCTCACACTGATGGGCGATTAGACCAAAGAACACGTCATCCATTGAGCCACTCTTTTGTGTTATTTCATTGATTTCCTGACTGGACCAATGACTGTTTGGCGATATTAGCAGACTGCGATGAATCTCAAAGCCAGTGAGTCTCTCTGTCGATGCGTTTGGGGTACTCAACCGCTCTCCTCAATCCGACATAAGAGCTTGCGCTGGTTATTGAAATGATATCGCTGGGAGCGGCCCGCGGGCTGCACCAGGCTAGTAAGCAGCTATGATCAAACGTGTTTGGGTTTGGCCCGAAAGCAAGCTCCTTGTGGCACCCTCGAGCGCGGTTTTGAACCAGACTGCCCTTCACAGAGCTTACTCCCTTTCCAGCATCGACGTTTGCACACTCCAAGAGTCCGTAGTCGAATCGCTACATAAACTAGATCAGAAAGGAGCATCTTATTTATTATACATATGGATCTATGGTTTCTATCGCCTATACTAACGAGGCTAATGTCATTCGTCGCTTGCGCTGCCTTCAAGTACCCTTCCAAAAGCCTTTGGTTTGTAGGGTCTTGTAGCTTCTTTATAACGCTGCTGTGCATCTGATGCGAGATATTGGTAAACGGCTGCTTGCCGGTATGCATATGCCTTGGCTCCACGCGTCACACGTGTCTCTTCGTCCTCGTTGACATGGGCAGCGTCGGCTATACTGGACCACTCCAGCTGCCGGTAAGTAAAGCTTGCCCCAACTCGTCTCAGCTCCTCTTTTAACAGTGTAACCTCCTCCCACCATCGGTCGCGTGAGGCCTGGGCATGTAACCATGCGAGCCGAATGACTAAATTATGTAAGCACAGTGGCCACTTCCAATCTGGCAGCACACACACACCTTCGTTATTCCATGAAGTTACTGTCCCTATTACCCCTTTCTCCACTTCACGCTCAGGTCCGTTGATGTTCATCAGCCTCCAAATCCATGGAATGGCTTCATTGTCTCTCGAAAATCGCCTTTCGTCACTAAACTCCCCAAGGGGTACAACGTCCTTTTCGAGGAGAGGGCGAAGATCACCGGCTGCCGTATTCGGTC
Source organism: Tulasnella sp. 417 (assembly GCA_019633465.1). Classification (NCBI taxonomy): domain Eukaryota; kingdom Fungi; phylum Basidiomycota; class Agaricomycetes; order Cantharellales; family Tulasnellaceae; genus Tulasnella; species Tulasnella sp. 417. The sequence goes on along the minus strand of WSTY01000431.1, from coordinate 5,222 downwards.
CCACTTCTACGCGGAGATTACAAATCGCATTCCAAGCTCGTTTGTAGGCTTCCGCCTGTCTTTTGATACCCTTTTCTGCAATTACAACAGATCTTCTGGCCTGGGTATTTCGCTCATACCCGCGGACGTGTTGTTTTTGATTCTGGAGTAAGAGTGCTTTCAATCCAAGGGCATTACGAAGTCGTCGCAAAGCATCATAGGCCTCCGCAATTTGTATTTGAGCTTCCTTCTTGGCGATTTTCTCGAGCTTGTACTTGGGCCAGTCCGTATCGATGAAGTTTGATGGTAGATACAGATTCTGGGTAGTTGGAGGCTGACCTCGAACAAGCTCAGCTTCTTGTAGCCCCGGACATACCCTAAGAAGGATTGAATGGTGCTCCCCTATTCGATTCCTGAGTCGCTCTTCCATCAGAAGGAACGCCCGTCGCTCCCCATCGCCACCTGGGTTCGGCTCAACCTCCAGCTGTTTGACACGTACTTGATACCTACACACACAACATCGTGATCAAATCACTAACATGCATTACTAGCGTGTACTCACTGAAGGTCGGCAAGGTCGATCGCATTATTGATGAACATAGCTTCGGAGTGGCTGCTCGACGACTGCGTTAGCTGGGCTTCGGCATCCTCGGCATTCCGAATTGCAACAAGGATCTGGGTTTTGGTTGGCGCTTAAAAAGGGTTTGTAAGCTTTTAATCTGAATAAATGATGACTTTGGGCTGTACCTTGCATTGTGGCTGAGAGGAATTGCTCAGGACCACGTGCAGCGGACTCGCTCTTCAGTTGAACTAGGTAGTCGGGGGGAAGATCCTCTTCGATCTCTTGGAGCTCTACTTTCTTTCGCTCATACTCTTTGGTGGCATCAAAATAACGAAAAAACAGCCGTCGCGCTAAGGATATTTAGTTGAACAAGCTTTAGCGAACTGAGTCACATGCGGAGTCGTCTTACTCACCTTCCTTGCGGGTTTTTGTCCAGTTGAAATGATTCATGACATCTGTTAATGTGTCTCGGCGATGCCCGTGTCCCATCTCCCGTGTTGAATATTGGTAACCATTCAGATCTGCCCAGATGGTTTCCACACCTTCGCCCGCCGTCCGACCCACCAGCGGGGTGTAGCGGAAGTGGTATTGCGCAAGACACTCATCAACATGGCCCAATATATGCCACGCGGGCACGAGAAACTGAATTTCTTTAGGGAATTGCTCTGGTTTGATTAGGGGTCCGCCGCTAAACTCTGTTGTAACACGCTTCTGAAAGTGTATCCCGTATTTGCACGCGACGTCGTAACTGTGGACTTGCCGTTGCCCTGGGTGTTGGGCTCGAACAACTGATGCGACAGCTGGATCCACCTCCACAAATCTGAAAGATAATCAGATGAGCTACCTGGGCCATCGATCATTCGATACTCACTTTTCGCCCTTCCGTAGATCTGTCACACCATTTGGTTGGATGAAAATGTGCCGGCTACAGCTTACAATGACGGATCCTCCAACCACTGTCCCTGTTCCTCCGCCGCTTCTCGATGGGTCTCCGGCTTTGAAATTGTGGCATTTTGGAATCTGTATGCATAAGATCGGGTAAGCGGTCATGTGATAGCAAGGCTTTGGTGGATTTCACTTACTTCTGTTTCGTTTACTCTAAGGCCCTTGACGGCAGCTTGGTATGCATCGAACTCGCTCTGTACAGTCCAGAATCCCCAGTCAGCTGTAAATGGTTGATCTGATTGTGATCCTGCGCCCTTGTTATTCCTGGACAGGTGAAAATTTCCATCCACCGCCAACATCGAAGCATAGAGTAGTCTCCTGTATTCGTATTTCGAATGTAGTGAACCATCAGACTTGCGGCAAACTTTATATTAATATTTATAGTCTTACGCCATTGGATCCGACTCCCAGTCATCGGGCAAATTGATTCCGGGGCGAGGGCATGAAGGGCAGCGAAGAACCAACCCCCCTGGAGGAATGTGGGACATGTCAAAATGCCCACTTCGTTTCACGCTTCTAAGGAATTTCCACTGGCGCAGCATTCTCGTTAACGGATAATAGAGACTCTAAAGATCAATAATCAAGTGACCTTGAGCCAACCGCAATATGTTGAATAGGGATATACTCACTGGTAGATCGGTCCTAATGTTGTCAGTCAGCCTGGAAATGACCTCATAATAGTCCCAAATGGACTCCTTCCCGCAGAGACTATGCATTTGCGCATTTCTCAAGACGTCGAACGTCGCAGCACTCTCTGGTCTCGTGAGAGTTGAGGGAAATAGTCGGAGGGCCATCATTTGCATTGCGATCTCGGGTGCACCTTTACAATTGCATTGGTTGACCTTGAATTCAAAGATTCCGCTCGTATGAATGATGCGGATCTTAGAATGACGATTGCTCGTTCGGCTTTTGCATGGCCTACCCCGGTGACCTAGATGTATTTCCACCCCCAACTGGCCCAAGGTTTGGCGTTCAAAGTGTCTCCCATTCCAGAAGCCTATTCGGTGGAATATGTGTGCAAAGTCATGAGTACTAGTCATGCAATCTCGGCAAAGCAAATTGTCGCCAAAGCAGTCCTCGCATCGGTAGTATGCTCTAGTTTCGAGGTCTGTGCGGCAACGCTGACATTGCACTCGATGAGGTGCTTCGAGCGAGAGCAGAATAGCGATTACTTCTGGCGTGAGAAACTCTTTACTGTGTATAGTTGATGCTTGGTTCGGTGGACGATTAAAGCGTGGGGGTATAATCCTATCGGAGCCGGGGGCCGAGGTAGGTGGTTCGAACTAGATTATAGAATAGGAATGCTCAGCCCAAGCACCATTGAAAAGAGCTCTCAAATCGTCTCACATTCTCGATCCGATTGACCTCATCTTCTGGGGCAGGTTCATCGAAAGACTCCATGACACTCTCTCCTGACTGCAATCGGAAGTTTTCGGATTCACGGAAAACCGGAATCGAATGACCAGCCGCTTGCGGCGGGTCTGGAGGTGCATTGGGTACCATTAGAGGAGGGATGGCGGGAATGATAGGAGGGGCAGTCATTGCATGACTTTCTCGAGTATGGGAGTCATCATCGAGATAGATAGTTTCTGAATGACTGCTCTGGTTGACGTCAACAAGGTATCGGTTGTAGGACGCTTTCGATGAGCGTGACGCTGGCATTTTGGGAGTAGAGAGCAACGGGGTCGTCTGTCTATACGTTTTGAACCCAGGATTGCTTATATCGGCAGCTTTAACGCGGTACTTTACAGGAAGATCTTGGGCACTCGCTCCGAGCCTTTTCCATGACAGAACGTCTAGGGGAAGAATCGGTGAAAGGTATTGGCCCACGGTGCAATCTCGATTATCCGTACGATATGGCTGCGGTCCGAATCCCACCCCATATGTATAGAAGAGAGATAAGAGGAGACAGGAACAGGGAGCACCGGCAAATCGTAGGTAGAACCCTTGGAAGTCACCCTCCCGGGCCCCCAGACCCTACAAGAGAACTTTCACACAGCCGAAAGGACTGGTCAAAGAGGTATATTACGATATGAAATATAATGAATACATAATGGCGGCCTAGGAAATCGAATTGTGGGATCGAACAGGCGTGGTTTTAGGTGGAGCCCTCCAGCATACCGGCTACAGGGCTTCTCCAGATAGTTTTGACTCTGAGGACGCCCACATAACACACAGCCGAGTGGACGGGTCAAAATTATGCATTGTGAAGGAGAATATAACGAGTGCATGATGGCGTCCTAGGAAATGAGATTTCGGGATCGACCAGGCGTGGTGTTAGGTGGAGGTCTCCAGCATACGGGTGACAGGGGTAGTCCAGATAGCCCCAACTCTGAGGACGCTCACATAACACACAGCCAAGCGGACCCGCCAAATACATGCATTATGATACTGACAATATAACGAGTACATGATGGTGTTCTAAGAAGTGGAATCCTGAGATAGATCAGGCGTGGTGTTAGGTGGAGGCCTCCAGCATGCGGACTACGGGGCTCGTCCAGATAGCTTCAGCTCTGAAGACGTCCACATAACACCACTACTGGCTTCGACCCACAGGTCTATCTACTTGTCCTGTTCCATCCTATATTTGATGAGCATGAAATTATTATATCCTTCATTTCAGCAACCGCTTAGGCCAGGGAAGGGATCGAAACAAGTGTCGTTCTTAAGGTCACAGTGAGACCTTTCTCGCCACCCAGAAACAGGCCGAATTGGATTTTCAAGGCCACCTAGAGAGGGTCCTTCAACATATTGAGCAGTACGGGCCCTAACGCCACGTAGCTTTTTCGACGGGGACCTTCTCTTCCCAATAGCCAGGTGATATCCAGCGCTCCAGGATGACCAGAAAAGGAATCAAAACCGTTTACATTCTCCAATGCCAAGATGGCGAGAGTCACGCGCCCGGGTATACGACGCCCATCAGTCTTTACTCAGGTTCGAACCGCCATAGAACGATTCAAGTAAGAAGATATCCGACATATACGTGGTCACTACGACTAACACTCATACGGAGGTCGGCGGTGACATACGAAACATATGTATGAAGGGTCCTTGTATGTCCGGGATAGGGTGTTAGATATGCCTCCAGGTCCAGGTTATGTATATACCGCCGTGCTCGGCACATGCGGACCATGCAGTGTGAACATTCGCTCTCTGACCTATGCTGAGCGACGAAATAGACGTACGTGATAGTGATGTGGCTGGTAATCGGCTGCGGTAAGAACTAAGGTGGGCTGTTCAGACCAGCCCGAATGCCATCCCACAGCGAAAACCGCGTGTTCGGGTGTCGGAAAAACGTCCAACGTCCCGTCCGATGAACCTGTCGAACTCGTGTGGTGAGTGTGTTGAACAGCGGTGGACGGGTAGTAGTCAATGTAGTAGATAGAATGAAAATGATTCGTTATTGTTATTATTTACATTCGAGTTCAGAGCCGTATTTATACGGCTCCTCGTCGTCGAGGTCGTTGAGTACATTCGTAAGTTGGGCATTCCCCTAAAGGGAATTGCCTTATTCGTAATTTAACTAAAGGGGGACCGACGCCTCGGTCCCCTTACCCCACCATTTCCCCTTTCAGTTCTCCTTACTCCTTTAGCTCCTAACTCTCCTAGTTCCCCTAGCTCCGCACTTCAACACTCCCCCTCAAGCCGGCAGGACGCCGAGGCCAGCGCAATGTCGCAAGTGCAACACGCGAGGAAGGCCCTTCGTCATAATATCCGCGACCATATCTCCCGTCGG
>WSTY01000430.1:0-19812 GCA_019633465.1 Tulasnella sp. 417 | reverse complement strand
GAAAGCCGAGTAGCTGCTTTCTCGGCATTCACCGGTCAACCTTTTGAATGTCCTCTCAACACGACCTCGGATGAAACGGTCCCGGTCTACTGTCCGTATTGCTCTCAGCCAAACACCATTCCTTGGATTACGTACAAAGGAGATGGATATGCCCAACGAGCCTTTGAGCACCTTTGCAACAATTGTCGGTTCATGCTTACCAGAGAGGTACGAACCGAAGATGTCGACACGCGCGGCGTTCGTTCGGACTGAATTGTGTGTCTTTACAGGCCCTTGGGGTACGCAAGTTCTACGAAGATATGGAGAAATGCATCGCTAACCCGGATCAATTCTTCCTTGCGTATGTTTTCCGCGCCAGTCCTAGCAATCTCCCTTTATTTACTCTCCTTCTCCGATCCAACTCCAGAAACACCGTCGTCGACTACCACGCTGGTACTCCAGCTGAAGTTCGATGGTCTCAAGCCCTGAGCGCAACCGTCCTCAGCTTACGAGAAGGAACACCCCCAATCTCGGTGCAAATGTGTGGAAAGCGGATTGGCTGGACGATGAAGGCGGTTGAAGACTATTGTAGGATTGGGATGTTGGGGAAGGAGAAGCCCAAGATGTGGGCTGCCACACCCCGACCGTAGGTCAAAGCCTGATTCCGAGGTAGCTATCCCGAATGTCGAGAGACTAATATCCTGCTCCATTAGGTTGAATATTATTTTATCAGCCTACCGTCAGCCAGGCCCATTTTCACTAGACCTGGCGAGCGCAGTGAGTCGTATCGTCCGCTTGACCTCCGCGTGATCAGCTAAACGTCGATCCCATTGTTGCGTTTGCTCCAGGTCATCCGCCAGATGAACTTCGTCGAGAAGATGGTACATCTTGGATTCACGGAACAAGCTCGATGGGAAGACGACCGCGATACCTTGACTCGTTGTGTTGTGCGGTACCACCATTTTTTGGACCTCATGGCTTCCACACCGGGAAATTTTGTTGTTCCGACGTTGGTGAGGCTTCTAGCCGAGCGATGTGCCAAACGCCGCTTTGGTTTCTGTTTACTGACATGGAGGCTTTTGGTTCTCTTTCAGGACATTGATCTTGCATGGCATACTCATCAGCTGCTCTGCGATTCCTAGTGAGCTTCAATCTTTCATCTTCAAAAGCAATGCATTAATAGTTGCCACCTAACGCGTCTTTGCGAAGTCGGAAGGTGAAGGAGGTCATTGGTATTGTGCGTGTTTGGTTAGACCGTGTGCTACCCCTTTGCTGACGTGTCAAACGTTAGATACCGGATCACGATGACAAGGTGGGCCAAGGGGCACTGTCAGACGCCTACGACAAGACTGCCGAAGCTTGGAAGGTACGTACCCTCACTGGCTACGCTAAACCTTCGTCCGTGGCATGAATACTGTCTCCTTTCAGGCTCGGTTCGGGGTTCCATATTCCATCTGCGGATGCCTACCCCCCAGTACCTCCGGTGGTTTCGGCAGCTCGGCCTTCTCACTGTTCTCCAGGAAAGGCAAATCTAAATCTACGCTAGAAAATCCTTTGCAAAACCCTCGACCAGATTTGCTTTCTCCCTCCGACGACGCTGCGGATCAAACTCACCCGTCAGACCATCATGCCGTCGCGATCATCAACCCCGGTGAGCGAAACGCGGCCCAAGCGCAAGCGAGAAGACAAGAGCTGGGGAAGAGGACTAAGCAGCTGGGAAAGAGTGTGGAAAAGGGGAAGGCAGATCAGTGGGGGGAGATCATGCAGAAGAGAGGGGTAGATCACACGCCTTCATTCTTGTGTCCTGTTCAGTACGGTGTTCAGTGAGTGTCGGCCTGGCAGCTGTGCATAGGACGATCAACACTAACCGTGACTATTTCCTTGTAGATCCCCGTTCAGTAAATTCGGGTGAGCTTCTATGGATTGAGTGGCCATTTACGATTCAGCCTAACCTGGAGAACGTTTCCTAGCCAAGGGGATTGCACGACCCTATCCGGCAATGGACTTCAGAGTGCCTCTGCGGCAGGAGAATGCTGCAAAGGAAATGGGACGAGCGGCTTGTGTGGGGCGCAATTCGACGAGAAGCGAGGAGGTCCTTTAGAATCTGTCCGATATTCTGTGATGATGGTAAGGAACGATTCGATTCTCAGGAGAATCAGTATGGTTGAATCTGAATCCTTAATAATAATAAAACAGCGTGGAGACACTAAGTATGTACAAGACAAGGACGTCTCTCAAGTTAGCGGCTCCTCGGGTAGGGGTGTCGGTTGCGGGGCATGGGGCGGTGGATTGGGTGGGGGTTGTGGCGGAGGTTGTGGCGGAGGTTGATGAGCTCCGCATAATATCTCGTGTAGTTAGCGAAATTTTCAAAGCTCTAATCCTGTACCCTGTCGTGAAAGAAATGTGCTCCTGGGTTGCTCGGAGGCTCGATTCTGACACCTGCGGACTTTTGCGTACGATGACGAACTAACCTGCAAACAAGGCCGACAATCAAAAAAAAATCCCGGAGTCATAGGGGCTCCATGGAAAATTGCAAGCCATCTTGTGCGCAAGTATGTGGCCAAATCGCATGGGAAAGAGAAGTGTGATCGCGCTGCCTTCTCTCTATCCAATACTCTCCTGATGTGTCTTTCACAGCTTCATTTGCAAATTTGGGATCCCTACCATGAAAAGCCTTAGGTTCCAAAACTGTTGTCAAGGAGATTTCCTTAAATGGAGGAAACCGAATAGTTATTATGCGAGAAACGGGGCGTTGCTGCATAGCGGGCCCGGGCATGCCGAGCCGGCACTTCGTGCGGACATACGGCGTTAGACACGGAGAGGAGCGCTCATGTCTGTAGATGAACCAGACAGATTCCGAACACACCCGCTAAAGACGATGTCTAATCTCGTCTATTTAACCGGAAGAATCATCTTTTGGGTATACCGGAAGCTCGTGAAATGACACAAATACTATGCCGCTGAACCTACTTGGAATTTTCCCCACTCGCAGGACTGCCGAAGCTATGTCAGCATGCACTCCCAGACGACAAAATTCATCGGAAAGGCTTTTGGATGATCAAACAAAGTCTGAACAGCCTTCGGATCTAAGATAGGGTGGATCCGTAACTTCCTGGTAAGCAATATTCACGCATCCCGTTTTTCCGTTTCATCTGACCAACCCGCGTTATGATGCAGCACAAAGACCTCAAAGTCGTAGTTGGTTTCGCACAACAACCCTATAAAACATGTCTAGGAAGCATCAATAACAGGAATGATCAGGACACGGTGTATTCGTCGCCGATAGACATCACGAGCCATGGAAAATCTTCGCCTCGTCACGCGAAAGGCCTTATAAGCGTCAATTTCTGTGCACCGCACCTTCATCATCTCGATCATGGCAGCACCTCCCCCTTCTTACGCCAGTGCCCCGGCTGCAGCTCCGGCATATACCGCAACGCCGGTGACCGTAGGTGGGCCAGATGCACTACCCGGATACGGCGACCCAAACGCGCCGTCCAGCATTTTCGTCCCTAGTCAAGGCATTGACAACAAGCTCCCCAATCACTTCAAGATCAACAACCAATATGTTAAGGCCCAAGTCTTGCCATCGGAGCTCCAAGCCCATCTTGTCTTACTTGGTGCCTTTCATCGTCTCCGCGAAGAGGTACGAACGTTTAAAGGAAAGGCCGACATACCTATGGAGCCCGACGAGCGGTGGGCAGTATTTCTGCAACGTGCCGTATATCGTTTCGAACAATGGGTCGTTCGAATGATTAGCGGAGAAGGCCAAGAAGAGGTCCTAGGAGAAGGACCAAAGGTGCTCGCTCCGAATGAGGTCCCCCCACTTGACGTCCTGATGGTGTGGCACACGTACATGCTCAACCCCCGAACGTATTATGAAGACTGTCTTCGCAAGCTTCCAGGTCTTCTGCGAGTCGGGTATCTCTATCTTTTTGTCTTCGCGGTTTATCGCGTCTTGCTAATCCTATAATTCCGAAAGGTCATTACCGCTAATGCAACTGGCCGGCTCTATTGACTCCGAAAGTCTCCTAGCTCATCCCCCTTCGGAAGGCCGAGTAGCCGCTTTCACGGCATTCACGGGTCAACCTTTCGAATGTCCTCTCAACACGACCTCGGATGAAACGGTCCCGGTCTACTGTCCAGATTGCTCCCACCCAAACACCATTCCTTGGATTACGTACAAAGGAGATGGATTTGCCCAACGAGGTTTTGGGTATATATGCAACAATTGTCGATCCATGTTTAACAGAGAGGTACGGAGCAAATGTTGGCGCGCGAACGAACCTTGTTTTGAATGATGGGCACATCTTGACCCCTCATTATTAGGCCCTTGGGGTACGAAAGTTTTATGAAGATATGGAGAAATGCATCGTCAACCCAGAAGCATCCTTCCTCGCGTATGTCTTTTTGTCCCTTCCTTGCAACCCTTTGTTATTTAATCCGTTTCCCTGATCCACCTCCAGAAACACCGTCGTCGACTACCACGATGGTACTCCAGCCGACGTCCAATGGTCTCGAGTCCTGACAGGAACTGTCCTCAGTTTGGACGAAGGAACGAGCCCAGCTCCCGCGCAAACCTTGGGGAAGCAGATTGGCTGGACGATGAAAGCGCTTGAAGACTATTGTAGGACTGGGATGTTGGGCAAGAAGAACCAAGCTTGGATTGCCACACCACGACCGTAAGTCCAAGTCTGGACTCGAGTTAGCGATCCAGAAGATTGAGAGCTGAACTTCCTTCTCTTGAAGGTTGAATATTATTTTATCTGCGTACCGCCAGCCAGGCCCATTCTCTCTAGACCTAGCAAGCGCAGTGAGTCGAATTGTCCAGCCACATTCGCGTGATCGACTAAACCTCGACTCCATGATTGCATTCGTTCCAGGTCATCCGCCAGATGAATTTCGTCGAGAAGATGGTACATCTTGGATTCACGGAACAAGGTCGATGGGAGGAGGACCACGATACCTTGACTCGTTGTGTTGTGCGGTACCACCATTTCTTGGACCTCATGACTTCCACGCCGGGGAATTTCGTCGTTCCGACGTTGGTGAGCCTTCCAGCGAAACGGTCTCATACGTTCCGTTTACTGATGAGGAGCCTTTCGGTTCTCCTTTAGGACATTGATCTTGCCTGGCATACTCACCAGCTGCTGTGCGATTCCTAGTGAGCTCCGAGGTTTCGTCCGTCAGAGCAATGCATTAATAGTCGTCATCTATTGCGTCTCTGCGAAGTCGGAAGGTGAACGAGGTCATCGGTATCGTGCGTATTTCGTTGGACTGTGTAATACCCCGTTGCCCACGTGTGAAATGTTAGATACCGGATCACGACGACAAAGTGGGCCAAGGGGCACTATCCGATGCTTACGATAAGACTGCTGAAGCCTGGAAGGTACGTGTAATCACTTGGTCTGCCCAACCGTCGTCCCTGGTATCCTAATTCTGAACCACTTCAGGCTCGGTTCGGAGTACCATACTCGATTTGCGGATGCCTACCGCCCAATATTTCCAGTGGATCGAGTAGCTCGTCCTTTTCTCTCTTTTCCAAGAAAGGAAAATCCAAATCTACGTTGGAGAAGCCTTTGGAAAACCCCCGTCCAGATCTACTTTCTCCCTCCGGCGACGCTGCGGATCAAACCCACCCGTCGGATCATTCTGCCGTCGCGATCATCAACCCCGGTGAGCCAAACGCGGCTCAAGAGCAAGTGAGAAGACGGGAGTTGGGGAAGAGGGCTAAAGAGCTGGGAAAGAGTGTTGAAAAGGGGAAGGCGGATCAGTGGGGGGAGATCATGCAGAAGAGAGGGGTAGATCATACGCCTTCCTTCTTGTGCCCGGTTCAGTACGGCGTTCAGTGAGTGTGGGCCGGGCAAATCTCCGTATGATGTTCAATACTAACTGGGTCTACCTTCGTTCAGAAACCCGTTCAGTAAATTCGGGCGAGTGTCGATTGATTCAGTACTCATTTATCATCCAGGCTGACCAAGTGGGCGTCTACTAGCCAGGGGGATTGTACGACTCTGTCCGGCAATGGACTTCAGAGCGCCTCTGCGGCAGGAGAATGTTGCAAAGGAAACGGGATGAACGGCTTGTGCGGCGCGCAGTTCGACCAGAAGCGAGGGGGTCCTTTGGAGTCTGTCAAGTATGCGGTGATGATGGTAGGCAAACAGTTCAATTCTCTAGACGACGCGCATTGCTGAAAGCTCGAATGCTGCTTACACAGGGCGGAGAGAGTAAATACATGCAGGACATGGGTAAGGCTCTAGGCAACACTTCCTGGGCACTGATGGGTCCTCCTTATTGAGGATGTTAGGAGGCAGTAGGATTGGGCGATCCCCACTAGGAGAAATAGCCCCCGCATTTCTCCCTTTACCCCTTTTAGCACTCGTATTAGTATAGATAGCAGCTCGATTACTAGCTACGATTAGATACATGGGATTACTGTATTAAAATTTCTCTCCCCCTCGGACCCGAGTCCTCCCCTCTCCGAGGAAAATCTCAACACTCCTGGCGGAGGCTGATGTCGCCCTGAAGAATAATATCAGAAAAAAACTCAGTTTAAGCAGTAGGGGGTGGATACCTACAATATTGTAGGACAAATAGAGGCGTTCTGGGATTGTCCTGAGACTCGATGCCGTCTTTCTCGGATCTATATTGACGCGATACTACTCATACACACGCACGCACCGGAAGTCGAAATTAGAAATCACAACAGCTCATCGACTTCCGAGAGCGATGAGCACTATATCTCGTGCGTAAGCATGTAGTCGCATGCTCAGTTGAATCGTGGGTGCGTTGCTTTCTTTCTGTCGGAGATTGGGCACGTTTTTCGAGAGGATGTCCCCTCAGTATGAGCTGGAGGGCAGCTCGTGATTAGCCTTTATGTTTTCCGCACTTCTGGAGGTTCCTTTGGGCGCGGACGAACTCCCCAACAGAGGGGTGACGATAGGGCACAATTCCGTCGGCGTCTTACCTTCGTGTGTGAGGATAAGCATAAGGTAAGCGTCCACTCTCGCCTTCGTTCTCTTCCATCCTCTACCGCCAACCTCGCGATCGTCACAACTCGAAGCTGGACATCCTAAGACAGCACCGAATATGCCAGACCTACAAAAACCAACGTTTGTCATGGCTTCTCGGCGGCCCCACCAGTCTTTTCTGTTAATGGTCTGAGACCAGCACACGTCAACGACAGCATAAGAAACCTTCTCTTCGGGGCATGCACACCTACAAGTGCGCAGCTATTAAGGACGACGATGAATCCATCTTTAAAGTTGGTTCTACTACACTTGTACTAGGCTTATTTCACTGCTAAATAGAAGTATGAAGCACACGTAATGTTACGGAAGCAGATGGATTCCATTCCTCAGTTCGTGCTCTGCTGCACCATCACCTAGCAGCATCCGATTTCAACGTCGGCCACGTCCTAGGATAGTCAGCTCCAATGCTAATACTAGTTCATTCAAGCACGTACAGCGAACTGAATGCTCGGGGCACCCGAACGGACATCAACGGCGTTAGATGCGGAGATTGTCACTCAGGTACGCAGGCAGTGTTCAACACGACGGCCGACCCCCAAGGCCTCAACCCTCCACGTGACAAATAACCCGAATTTCAAGCCCATCCATCATGATCAAGTATGCCGAGGTTCTTTTTCATTGTTAGGAAAGATGAACGTGAAAGCCCTCAAATCCCCCAACCCCAGTCCTTAATGGAACAGCTTCGGATCGTCGGTGGCTCTGCCCGAGCGAAGTAATGAAGCAGGGAAAACGATTTCCAATGAGATACGACTCAGTGTCTAAGGATACGCGCAATTACCTTTTGGGGATGGGGGAACCCGTAACTCGATGGTAAGCAATACCCACGCACGTCGATTCCTACCTCTCACACCTGGTCGGCATAGTTTTTCATATAGCGCAACGACCTCACGCGAACAGAAGCTGGCATCTCGCGTCACTCAAATCCCTATGAGCTAAGCTGAGGACGTGCCAAGACGGAGAATATTAAAAGAGGCAAATCCTGAGGCTGTGCGAGAATTTCCGTATTTGCAAAAGTTGTGGCTTATATAAACGCCGCCTCGACGAACGGATGGCATCCTCAACATCTCTCTTATGGCAGCACCTCCCCCTTCTTACACGAAGGCTTCTGTTGCAGCTCCCGCGTATACCGCAACGCCCTCTTCTGCGGGTGGTTCGGATGCACTCCCTGGCTATAACGACTCGAACGGGCCATCTAGCATTTTCGTCCCTAGTCAAGGCATCGACGAAAAGCTCCCCAATCACTTCAAGATCAACAACCAATATGTCACACCTCGACTCTTTCCATCGGAGCTCCAGGCCCACCTCGTCTTGCTCGGTGCTTTCTACCGTCTTCGCGAGGAGGTTCGAACGTTTAAAGGAAAGGCGGACATCGCTATGGAACCCGACGATCGATGGGCAGTTTACCTCCAGCGTGCAGTCTATCGTTTCGAACAATGGGCTGCTCGAATGATTGGTGGTGAAGGCCAGGAAGAGGTTTTAGGAGAGGGACCAAAAGTCTTGGCTCCAAATGAGGTCCCGCCGTTGGATGTCCTCATGGTGTGGCACACATACATGCTCAATCCCCGAACGTACTATGAAGACTGCCTTCGCAAGCTTCCGGGTCTTCTGCGAATCGGGTACTTGCATTCTTTATTTTTGGCACAGTGTCGAGATATTGACTTTCTCCTACTCTGGAAGGTCCTTACCTCTAATGCAGCTAGCCGGTTCGATCGACTCCGAGACTCTCCTCCCTCATCCTCCTTCGGAAAGCCGGGTAGCCGCTTTCGCAGCATTTACCGGTCAACCATTCGACTGTCCTCTGAACACGACGTCGGAGGAAACGGTCCCCGTCTATTGTCCAAGTTGTTCTGAATCGAACGTCATTCCTTGGATTACGTATAAAGGCGATGGATTTGCCCAGCGAGACTTTGGGTGCAGTTGCAACAATTGCCGGTTCATGTTCACCAGAGAGGTGTGCGGCAACACATGATAGACTGAATCGTCTTTTACTGACCTTCCGGGCGAATTTCTCGTCGCAGACACTTGGCGTTCGAAAGTTTTACGAAGATATGGAGAAATGCGCCGCCAACCCAGACCGATTCTACCTTGCGTGCGTTCTCTCATAACTGCCTAATACAACTCTTCACTTACTCCAAACACCCTTCTCCGGCCCTATCAGAAATACCGTAGTTGACTACCACGCTGGCGTTCCAGCCGATGCCCAGGCGTCTCACACCCTGACCGTCACCGTCCTCAGCTTACGAGAGGGAAGGCCGACACTTCCACCGCCACAGTTGGGGAAGCAGCTTGGTTGGACGATGAAATCCGTTGAAAATTTTTGCAGGGTCGGGATGCTGGGCAAGAAGAATCAGACTTGGGTCACGACGCCGAGACCGTAAGCCCAAGCTTAACCTGGTAGCGCGACAACCGAGAAAACTGAAAGTTGGAACCTCTTTTCCAATTAGGCTGAACGTCATTTTATCGGCGTACCGCCAACCAGGACCGTTCTCTCTCGACTTGGCAAGCGCGGTGAGTTGTTCTGCTTCACCCACCCCCTCCTCATGGCAAATCCTCACGCCAATTATGTTGTTCTCTAGGTCCTTCGCCAGATGAATTTCATCGAGAAGATGGTCAACCTTGGATTCACGGAACAGGCTCGATGGGAAGAAGATCATGATTCTTTGACACGTTGCGTTGTGCGGTACCATCACTTTTTGGACCTTATGTCTTCAACACAAGGGAGTTTCGTAGTTCCGACGCTGGTACGTAGCAATGGCAATGCTGCGAAAAAAGACCTTGTAGCCTACCCTTGCTGACGTGGAATGTTTCGTCCCTCCAGGATATTGACCTCGCTTGGCACACTCATCAGCTGCTCTGTAATTCCTAGTAAGTTTCGATTCATCAGTCGTACCAGCAGTGAACTAATAGAACCATTCTTGGATTCATCTTTGCACAGCCGCAAGTTGACAGATCTCATTGGCATCGTACGTCATTTCTGGATTTTGCCATACTCCTCAGCTAAGATATATCACCTCTTAGGTACCGGATCACGATGACAAAGTAAGTCAAGGCGCATTATCGGATGCATATGACAAGACTGCCGAAGCTTGGAAGGTAAGTTCCTAAGTTCCGAACTATGCCCTCCTTATTTCTGTCGGTTTAATGATATTACCCCCTCAATTTCAGATCCGATTCGGAGTACCCTACTCGATCTGCGGCTGCCTGCCCCCAGATAATCCCAGCGGTCCAAGCGGGTCGTCATTCTCCCTCTTCTCCAAAAAGGGCAAATCCAAATCCAGCCTAGAAAAGCCCATAGAAAATGCTCGAACGGATTTACTCTCCCCCTCGGACGAAGCTGCCGAACAAACTCACCCGTCGGATCATCACGCAGTGGCGATCATCAACCCCGGGGAGCCGAATGCGGCTGAGGCGCAGCTGAGGAGGCGAGAGCTGGCAAAGAGAGCGAAAGAGTTGAGGAAGAGCGTCGAGAAGGGAAAGTCGGATCAATGGGGAGAAGTCATGCACAAGAGGGCAGTGGATCATACGCCGTCGTTTTTGTGCCCTGTTCAGTATGGCGTTCGGTGAGTCGTCAGCAAAGCGGTTGATCTCGCTTATATCACCGCTTGCCTGCTAAACGAATATTATCTTTCATCTAGATCCCCGTTTAGCAAGTTTGGGTGAGTCTCTGTTGCTCAAGCCCTCTTTCGCTACAGTCTTCTGACCGCAGTAACCGGATTCATAGCCAAGGAGATTGTACGACCTTCTCAGGCAATGGGCTTATAAACGCATCTGCAGCAGGGGAATGCTGCAAGGGAAACGGGATAAACGGCTTGTGCGGCGCGCAATTCGATCAACCGCGAGGAGGTCCCGAGGAATCCGTCAAGTACTCTATGATAATGGTAGGAAACTCCCTCGACTCTGTCAAGGTCGTTCTGAAACGGTGATGGCTGATAATCATGTATGTTTCCCCATGGAACAGCGCGGAGGTCCCTCCTATGCGGAAGACGTGGCCGTGGGTGTTGCACAGTACGAGGCGACCTGGGGCGCACTGTGAAGAACGTGGCGAGATAGGTTTTATCAATTTATTTCCCCCCTCCCCCCAGTGGCTACCAGTCGTAGGCGGGGCGTTTGGGGTTCTGTACCCCCACGCCTTGACGTTTCTCGGTAGTCTACCTGCGCGTCATACATTCTGATTATCATCATCATTAACATAACGCTCGTGCTCTACTCCGGTTTACAGATAGCCCTACTTATATGTAGTTATTTTCTGTGACATAGTGCATCAGGATGAAAGCAAGAAGTTCTGCAATTCCCAACTCCACTGTAACAGCTTCGAATCATCCCCGGCCCTGCCGGAGCAAAGGGATGACACTCAGACAACACCGTCCAATAAGGGGATTCTAAAAACACGACAATTTCCATACTTATCCTTCCAATCAGGGGGTGTCCGTAACTTCACGTCAAGCAATACTCACGCATGTCGATTCCTCCGCCTCACATTTGGGAACCCTACATTTTCATATAGCACAAAGACCTCAAGCAACTGCCAGCTCACAATTCGCTCTAAACAAAGCCCTAAGCATTGTGCTAAGCAAGTGCCAAGAAGAACCGCTTACTTAAAATGTAACGACTGAGGCAGTGTGAGCTAGGAGATTTTCCGTCCCACTTTATATAAAAGGTGATATCTGCGACCGTATGGTTATATCTTTCACACCTCTATAATGGCAGCACCTCCCCCTTCTTACACCAGTGCCTCTGTCCAAGCTCCCGCGTACGCTGCAGCACCCGTAACCGGCGGTTCAGATGCGCTACCGGAATACGGCGACGCCAATGGACCGTCCAGCATTTTCGTTCCTAGCCAAGGGATGGACGACAAGCTCCCCAATCACTTCAAAATCAACAACCAATATGTAAAAGCTCAAGTCCTTCCGTCGGAGCTTCAGGCCCATCTCGTCTTGCTTGGTGCTTTCTATCGTCTTCGGGAGGAAGTCCGAACATTCAAAGGGAAGGTGGACCTGAGCATGGAGCCTGACGAGCGGTGGGCCGTGTTCTTACAGCGTGCTGTCTATCGCTTCGAACAGTGGGCTGTTCGGATGATCGGCGGGGAAGGCCAGGAAGAGGTTCTCGGTGAGGGACCCAAGGTGCTGGCTCCAAATGAGGTCCCCCCACTTGACGTCCTCATGGTGTGGCACACATACATGCTCAATCCTCGAACGTACTATGAAGACTGCCTTCGCAAGCTTCCAGGTCTTCTGCGAATCGGGTATTTAGTTTTCGCTTTTCGGAACGATGGTAGCTTGCTAACTTTCTCTGACTTCGCAAGGTCGTTACCACTGATGCAATTGGCGGGCTCAATCGACTCCGAGACTCTCTTCCCTCATCCTCCTTCGGAAAGCCGGGTAGCCGCTTTCACATCATTTACCGGTCAACCATTCGACTGTCCTTTGAATACGACATCTGATGAAACAGTCCATATATACTGTCCGAATTGTTCTCAGTCGAACACCGTTCCCTGGATCACGTTTAAAGGCGATGGATTTGCCCAACGAGGCTTTGGGTGCATTTGCAACGATTGCCGATTCATGTTCACCAGAGAGGTCAGTATAAAGCTGACTAAGCGCGTTTTACCGACTTATCAGCGAATTTCTTGTCTTAGACCCTTGGAGTTCGAAAGTTTTATGAAGATATGGAGAAATGCATTGCTAGCCCAGACCGAACCTTCCTCGCGTATGTTCCTCCCCAGTTCCTTTAAACCATATCATTCACTCCGTGCCCAACCTTCTTCATTGACACCTTCAGAAATACCATACTTGATTACCACACTAGTCTTCCAGCCGAAGCTCAGTGGTCCCAAGTCCTGACCGCAACCATTCTCAGCTTAAAACAAGGAACCGCCCCAGCTCCGGCGCAAATTTGGGGGAAGCAAATCGGCTGGACGATGAAAGCTGTGGAAGATTATTGCAGGATTGGGATGCTGGGAAAGAAGAATCAGCCTTGGATCGCGACACCGAGACCGTACGTCCGAATCTGAATTACAAGTTCTGGCTATGCAGACTGGAAGTGGAACTTTCTGCTCTGTTAGGTTGAACATCATTTTATCAGCATACCGTCAACCTGGCCAGTTCTCCCTCGACTTGGCGAGCGCAGTGAGTTGTCTCACTCATCTACTCTCCACGACGAACCCTGACACTATCCTACACTCCTAGGTACTTCGCCAGATGAATTTCATCGAAAAGATGGTCAATCTCGGATTCACCGAACAAGCTCGATGGGAAGAAGACCACGATGCTTTAACCCGTTGTGTCGTGCGATATCACTCTTTCTTAGACCTTATGGCTTCCACAGCAGGGAACTTTGTAGTTCCGACCTTGGTAGGGAACAGTCGGCTCACTTCGTTCTGCGAGTTCGTAAGTTTTGCTAACACGGGATATCCCTCCTGCTTTAGGATATTGATCTTGCTTGGCATACTCATCAATTGCTCTGTGATTCTTAGTGAGTTTGCTCCGTCATAGGTACTAGCAATAACCAAATGGAACTATTCGTTGACCAATATTTGCAAAGCCGAAAGTTGAAAGATGTCATCGGCATCGTAGGTCATTTTATTAATATTTTATCATGACTCCGCTAATACATGCGTGCCTTAGATTCCGGATCACGATGACAAAGTCAGTCAAGGAGCTCTATCCGATGCATACGACAAGACTGCCGAAGCTTGGAAGGTACGTTCCCTCCTCTTTACTCTGTTGATTTCTGTAGCCATCATCTAATGCCCCTGTTACCCCAGGCTCGATTCGGAGTGCCTTACTCCATCTGTGGCTGTCTCCCCCAAGATGTCGCAGGCGGTGGTTCAGGCGGGTCGTCCTTCTCCTTCTTCTCCAAGAAAGGCAAATCGAAATCCGCGCTAGAAAGGCCTTTGGAGAACCCTCGACCAGACTTGCTTTCTCCGTCGGACGAAGCTGCTGAACAGACCCACCCGTCGGATCACCACGCCGTCGCGATCGTCAACCCGGGCGAGCCGAATGCGGCTGAAGCGCAACTGAGGAGGCGAGAGCTTGCCAAGAGAGCGAAGGATCTAGGAAAGAGCGTCGAAAAGGGCAAAGCGGATCAGTGGGGGGAGGTCATGCACAAGAGGGCGGTGGACCACACGCCGTCGTTCCTGTGCCCCGTTCAGTATGGCGTTCAGTGAGTCGGCAAATGCGGTTTGATCTCTTCGTGTAAGATCACGAACGCTTGACTAAAATCCATCTCGCCTTTAGAACTCCGTTCAGCAAGTTTGGGTGAGTTTCTGTTGCCTGAACGGCCGCTCCCTCTTGACTGATCCAGTGAATCGGGCGAGTTAGCCAAGGAGATTGTACGACCTTTTCCGGTAACGGCCTTCAGAGCGCTTCAGCAGCGGGAGAATGTTGTAAAGGAAACGGAATGAACGGTCTATGCGGTGCCCAATTCGATCAAAAGCGAGGAGGTCCCTTGGAATCTGTTAAACTTTCCGTGATG
The DNA here is from genome assembly GCA_019633465.1 of Tulasnella sp. 417. Classification (NCBI taxonomy): domain Eukaryota; kingdom Fungi; phylum Basidiomycota; class Agaricomycetes; order Cantharellales; family Tulasnellaceae; genus Tulasnella; species Tulasnella sp. 417. The sequence continues at coordinate 5,329 of WSTY01000430.1, read as the reverse complement.
ATGGTAAGAGACGAGCCTTGATTCTGCTTAACCAGTGTGCCCGATATCCACAGAGCACGATTGACGATCATTAACTTTGAATCGCAGCGCGGAGATAGCACCTACGCGCGGGACATGAACCTTGCGCAGTGGAACGCTAGTTGGGGTGTTATGATGTCGTATGGATGTGGCGGCGGCTGCGGCTGACGATCTGTTCCAAGTGGGGGCCTGATCTCCAAGGTATTGCCTCGTTTTGCTCGGGAACAAATATATATTGCCCCATATTCCCGGATCTTGAGGAAATATGGTGAAACTATATTGCTTTTAAACTCGGTGCTAGGGACCAGTTTAGCTAGGAAACGAATAGAGATTCGAACGTTTCTCTGATCGTAAAGAGCGAGGGTGCGTGCCTCTGTATTGCTTCCGAAATCCGATTCTGTCGATTTCTTCGAACATCATCACAATATCCCCATTGCCGGGTTGATCCGAAATCGAAGGGCTCAACCGGTTTCGGAGCGCAGACGATGCTCAAGCAGTACCACCCCCAACATGATATGATCAGTGTAACAGACTGGGTTTAGGTCTGCACCTGCAATTAGCAGTCCGCTGAAACTCCCGACTGAGCTAGGCCCCCCAGAGTGTCAATATCAACCGAAAAGATATACTGTCTATACAAAGTGTGTGTTGTGAAGACAACAGACGAGAAGCTAGAGCAGTGTGCGTTGGCTGTCAAATGACATTTCCAGGGCCCACCACGAGGAGGTCGCACAACTTGGGCCCCACATAGCTAGTTACAATGCATTAGAGTAGATGAAAGAAGGGGTTGGAAACGCAAAAGTGACTCAACTCCTCCGGATTGGCGTTGTGCTGGGGTGGCTCAAGAAAGCGTCATCGCAGATAGTGCGAGAGTTCAGAGGGCTCACGGCCTGCATTACGATCCACGTCAACAAAGGTTTTCAGCGGGTTTTAGCTAATAGAAGCGCTTACTAGGGCTTCGCCATCAAGGAAAGCTATCGAGCACCAGCGCAGTTATTGTCAGTAGTTCATTCCAAGTCCGATTCTCCCACATACGTACCTGGCCCCGGCCGGCCGGTCGCTTAGCTGCTCTCTTTCGCCAATCGTTCCGTCAAACATGTCCGAAGCCATGCTCCAGGATCGAATGACCAGGAGAAATCCAAGCTAGGCTTGATCGCTCTGGTTCTGAACTCTAGGGTAGGTCTAATCCAGTTCGGTCAGCACTGAAGAGAATTCGAGAGGCTAGACAGGAACGCGTACCGCAAACGAAATAACCATGATGCCTGGCCCAGATTTAAACCCCTCCCTCGTCACTCCAACCCCTTGCACTCCATACCCTTGCTCCGTTTACTCCACGTTCTCCAAAAGTCTGACTCAGCCAAAACCAAGACCCAGTTGACCCCTTCTTCGCTTACAAAGGCGAAACGAGCAGCTTACCGTAAAGTCGTAGGATCGCTGGTACTCGAGTCTCCACATCGTTCCAGTCTGAACCGCTTGACCACCCGTCTCCCCCTCCGAAAACAAGGCCTGTATGTCGTTCAAGGGCCTTAGAGAGGTATTTACGTTAAAATGGATGAAAAGAGTGTAGCCTCATCATACGAATATCATTGTCATGGAGGGTGGTCGTAGGGAAGAAAGACTGGTTGCGTGGACAGGGGCGGCTTATATCAGCGCAACCAAACATCCGAAGGAACAAACAACGGCAGTACCCCTCCCGTCCCACATTCATTTTCGGTCTTGCGAGTTGGTTGAGCACACTCGGAAATCTCTCTCCAGTTTGCTCATACATTGGTAGCTTTCCGCATCCAATGCCATGGGCCGGGATGTGAAGGCCCGGGGTGCGGGGGCGTCGCAGCCCATAATGATCTACCACGACAGATTGAAGTCCTTGAGTGGAGTCAATCAGCCTGTATGAGGGCGTTGAGTCCAATATTTTGACTGGCATGCAACCGAGGTGCAGCCGAAATCTCGTCTGGAACTACATTGTTTCGTGACGTGACGGATGCCCTCAGGTTTCATGTTGGAGCTATGTGTTCTGGGAGGGTTTCTAGAGCACCCACTTGCACTTTATGGTTGTACAAATCACTGAGACAGACTTGACAGGCTGAGTACCCTTCTGGGAAGACCGAATGCAGAACAACCTCTCGCACTGTTAGGATCTGGATCGACCCGAGTTGCTTGCCACATGCAGCTTTACCATTCTTCAATCCTAGCCACGCCTGCAACACTCATGATTCAGTAAGTATTAAAGATGCTACCCTGCCACAGTACCGCCCTAGCTTCGTAGAAGGAAACCCCTCACTTACCCCCCAGAGGCCGAAACAGGCCCACGAACAAAGCCGGACGAGACGGCGTCAACATTGCAGCTAAACTCGTTTCAATTACTTGACATCTTGTCGGTAAGGTGATGGTGTCTTTATGCCGTATGTTGTGTGGCGTTAAGTTTTTGACCACTTCCACAGATATCGGCTCGTACCCGAGGCTTCAGGCTTACGCTTCAGTGTCGTTGGGATAGTCACGCCTTTCGGTGGGCGCGGGCCCGAACACCGCATGGTCGAAGACTGAATTTTCGTGGAGGATCGTCGCATGGGCTATATTTTTTGTCCGTGAACTCGAGAGGAGATTGAAATAACAGAGCGTTATGGCGGGAATCCTAGTGAGGGATATGTCCTACGATGCCGGCCAGCCTCAACGAAAATCCCTACACGCAAAGTCCCTCGGCTGGTTAATACAGCTCCTTGGTTGAAAGTCACAACTCTTGAGCAAAATTAAATCCCTCTCGGAGGCAAGTCTAGTCCCGTTCTTAGGTTTAACCAATGCTAGAAAATGCTGTTTATTCTTCTTGTTCTAGATCTCCATTTAGTAACTCGGGTAAGCGTCTATTGTTCGAGCAGTCTCACAGCCCCCTAATGTAGCAAGTCGCCGGGTATCTAGCCAGAGAGACTGCAGGGCCTTGCAAGAGAGTTCTGTGAAGGAAACGGGATGAGCAGCCTACACGGCGCACAATTTGATCAAAAGCAAGCAAGTCCAACGGAATCTGTCAAATGTGCTGTGATGACGGTAAGTGGTAATCCCCGACTTCACTAGACCAGACCAGTACCGGGCGGATCATGACTTCAGACGATCACCAGTATTTCCGCCGGAGAATGAGCGCAGCGACAGCACCTCCGCACGGGACCATAAACTTGCTCAGTGAAAACGCTAAATGGGGTGTTATCATGTCGTATGGCTGTAGCGGCAACTGCGGCTGGATGATCTGTTGCAAGTGGAGACCAGACATGCATAGGAAACGAGTTAGATAACCCCAACATTTACCCAAGCTTGTGCAACTGAATTGCTTCCGAACTGGATGCTGGGACCCAAGCTTGGCTAAGAACCGAATTAGATATCCCAATATTTCCCCAATCGTGAAAAAGAGACCGAGTGCGTGCGGTGCCAACTGCATTGCTTCCGAACTTCGATTGCTGCCGACTTCTCCTAACGTCAAGCGCGAGTAAGGCTATTGTCGGGTTCCTCGATCCGAAATAGAGAGGCTCAAACGGTCTCGAAGCCCACGGCGAATGCTCAAAGCGGTAGCGCTGCTCCTAAAACGGTATAAGTGAGGCGAAAGGGTGGGTTTCAGGGCCGCACCTGCAGGTCGTTGACGTAGTTCGGAGAGGGGGCGAACGCACAGAAGCCCCCCCATCCTCGAAAAGGCGCCTGCTTCCTAGCCTGCTGGCCTGCTGGCCTGCTGCGCCCTACTCGTGGATCTTGACAGGTCCACGCCCCTGAATTCACCGAGCGAAGGAAAAACAAGTCCTCGAACCCTGCTTGTTTGTTTGTTCGTGAAGCGCAGCGGAGATCTTGGGAACCTTTCCGACTGGATCGCCCAAAGGTCTATCTCGCGTAAGTACCTGCTTATGCGATGGGATCTCTCGAGAGGTTCTTAAATCCACGATCGTCGTGGTTTTCGGGTTCTGGTGACTGATGAAAAGAGCACAACTGAGGGTCATCGCTTAGCTACGAAGCAAAATCGGGTGGGGGAGCGAAAATGGGAGCCCAGTGTCCGAATCTGGTTAGCGATCGTCACTTGCTGGGTCCGCTGGGTGCACGAGCCAGTCGTTGACGCGATTTCGAAACCCGCCGCCGCTGGGGTAGGTCCCCAACACCGCCGATGTCAACTTCGAGACTAGGGAAGCCTAGTGCTAAAACCTCTGCAAGGGATGCACCCCTAAAGGGGCATGGGAATGAGGCCTCCATACTACGCCCTGGAACGAGGCACGCAGCGCCGATACGAACGGCTGTCAGCGCCTAAGCTACAAATTGGAAATGTACCTTGAGACGAAAGCTTGGCACTTAAAAGTACTTTCTAAACATGGTTAACTGGGCAAAGGGGCTGTGTATGAGGGTTAAGGAACGAATCGCGCAAGGCGGTTACAATTGATCATCTCGCTCTTTGCGATCCAAGTTGAAGCGTTTGCATGAGCACTGCATGATACGGTTGCTATATCGAAGAGAACTTCGATAATGTGTAACGACCCAATCAAGTGGGGATCTGAGCCCGATCCTGCCTCCTGACCAAAAACGACCTCGACCGTTCTTTTCTCGGAGGACTGCAACCAAAACGGAGAGGAATGGCTTCGTGCGGCGTTTCCTCAATCCCCCTTTCAGATCCGACTTCTTGAACTGAAAGACCGTCTTCGAATTCGACACAGCGAACGAAGGAACGGGAGACAGCGTTCTTCGGGTGGCTCTAGTCGTTTGGGCACTTGCCCACTCGGACTTCTCCGGGCGGAACAGTGAGCCGGAGTACCGATGGACCCAAAGGTGAAGGAATCATTAGGACGAAATCGGGTAAGAAGATTACGTGTGCCACCTCTCCGCTTTGGAGTGGACCCAATCGCCCGGGGCGAGGATCAATTGAGCGCGGCTCGGTTGGGTCGCCCGCGCAGAACTGAATTGAAGGACTTGTTCTCTCTTCTATCATTGGAGCGCGCATATCGTGCTTCTCGGAGATTGGATGCCCGAAGGAGAGAGGGCTACCATGTACAGGTCTTATCATTGGGTTTTTGGGTTTTTTGGTTAGGGGCGTTTCCTTGTTCCTTTCCTTCGTTCGGATCCACGGTGCGACCTGTTGCGCTGATCATCCGTCTATAGAAAGCTCTTGTCGACCCTTGGCACATCGATTCATCTCGTGTTCGGCTTTGGCTGTCGATGACCCGGCGCTTCAGACGTCAAGGAAACTCGCCTCGGCGGGTGGACTCGGGGGCCACGAGGCGAGCCTTCAGCTTCTGATCGGTGGGCATCTCCCTGAGGGCGATCTCCATTCACTCTTGACAGCTGACTCAGATGGTAT
>WSTY01000429.1:0-19859 GCA_019633465.1 Tulasnella sp. 417 | reverse complement strand
ATCGAGTTAGTTGGACGCGACCTGTGCAACGCCGCCTGGTCACGCTTATGCGCCTGTGACCCAGACGGCCGACCGAACGAGGAGGGATTTGATGAAGATTCCGACCATGAGGATGGGTGGTACTGCTCGTTTCGCGACATCGACCCGGAATGCAAGTAAGGCTCACGTTTTACTCCAGCGTCCGAACATGATGGTTGAACCGGTCCGTCTCGCGATTCAGGATGCATGTCGCACTGGACCAGGCGAGGCTGGATATTAATGCAAAGTCAAGCGAATTTCCGAAGGATTTACAGGAAGAGGTATCAGAACGGTGCGGGAACACATCTTTCCTATTCCCAAACAAGACTCAGTTTACATTTTGCTTCTTTATTTAATAGATTCCTCCTCGAATATGACAAGGATATCCGAGAGCAGCAACGGCGGCAGAGCAAACGGGTGAAAGCCTCCGCTCCCCTTTCCCCTCAATTCCCTCCCGATTCTTTCCAACGCTTACCCCCGGAAATCATCTTCGAAATCATTCCTCTTGCCCAAGTCTTCAATCCTCACGCTCACATCACCTTGTCCCAGGTGAACGGCTCCCTTCGTTCACTCGTCAATTCGACACCCCGCCTATGGTCCCGGGTCGACTTCCTATACCCATTGCCCGTGGTACACACCTACCTTGAACGCTCAGCGGACACACTCCTCAGAGTGACGGCACTTCCTCCCCTCCACATCGGTGCTGCCCATCATCCTCTACTGGAAGACGTCAAGCGGGACGAATACAACAAGATGATGCAATTCTTCCGCGCTTTGCGCCCCCACCGTCACCGGATTCTTTCCCTGTGTCTTCGTTCCGACGACCTTTTATTCGACCTGGCAGACGAGAGCGATGGTCAAAGTATCCCTGAGGACTTCCTAGGGGACGGATCCATGGTCAATCTAGAGATCCTCGATCTGGAGCTCAGTATGTGGCCGTGGATGGGGCTGGAGGATATTCCACCGAGCGATTCCATCAGGGAACTGCGTCTCCGTGGTCCGTGGACGACAGATTATATGCCGTTCTTCTCAACGCATCTTAAGTTCCTGGTGATCACCAACAACATTGCACCATTTCACAAAATCCTTGACGCCCTTCACACGACACCATGCCTCACATCGTTAACTTTTCTCGACATGGCGTTTACCGAGACGCAAGGGAAGGAAAGAGCTATTTTGACTTTCGAGCAACTGGAGTCTTTGTCCCTCATTCGCGTGTTTGGGAGCGCAGCTGAGGCGCTGGGCGAGTGCATTGTGGCACCGAATCTGGTATCGTTTACCTTCCAGCACGCTTCGATCCTCTATCAGGTCCAGGATCGGAAAGACATCAACGAACTGCAATTCTTTCCGGCTCCTCAACCGTCGGTCCGACGACTGGACCTAACCGGTTGCAACGCCCGACCTTCCTTCTTCAACTCAGTTTTCCGAACGTTTCCGTGCATCACCCACCTTCGAATCGCATCTTCGAACCTCACGGACGACCATCTCGTCGGCGCAGTGGTCAAACCGGTGGAAGATGGGGAACCTGGTCTGACCACGCTGCCGGATCTCAAACACCTCACGATCGACAACGAATTCGACAGATCGCTCATCTGTGCACTTCGCCAGATCGCGTACTCTCGTCATAGTTGGGGCCGCCGGATGGAGTCGATGACGCTTCGTGGTATTCCAGTGGACAGCGACGCTGCCCTTGACGATCTTGAGAGCATCGCAGGACTCGTCTCGCTTTTGGAAGTGGGGGGATTCGATCAGGACTTGGATGTGTATGGGGACTCAGACGATAGTGCAAGCGAGACGAGCTCGGAAGGTGAATGGGCTTCCGGTGATGATGAAGTACTAGCAGCATATCAGAAGGTACGACCATTCCATATTGTTTTTCGACGCTTCCGAATGCTCGAGTATCTCACTTGGAACGTAAAGTATTATGTTCCTAGCGGTAGGTCTACACCTAATGAGGGCAGACAAAATGGGGGTTAGGAGTAAGAGGATCTTGCAGGGCGGTGCGAAGCTGGGCTTTCTGTACTCGAGGACGACACACTCCCGTTTTGCCTTTTCCGAAGTAAGGTCTTCAAGGTTTAGAAATATCCTCCTTCATGTAAATCTCAAGCGGTTCTTGTGCAATGATTGTGAGGGCGCAAATTGTGTATGGGGTCTAGGGGGATGGGGCTGGGGGAACGTGGGGTTATGACCACTAATACGACGAAGGGGATAATTTGGGAATTGGACTTAGTGATTGTCATTTGAAACGAGAATGCACCCCGTGACTGTCATCTGCGCGAGGATACCGAGAACGTCCGTGCTGCCAGCTCAGTATTGAGAATGAGGACGCGGGGGATGCTGAGCTGGTTGTGGCCCTTGGAGTCGAACGGGATTCGTCAGCTTGGAAAATCAAAACAGGGGCTTTATTGTGGGAAATCCTAGACCCGTGTTCGACCTCTCCGCCGAACGTGAGGCCCGCCCAAACCAGATGCCTAAAATGGTTACCCTGGGAATGTGACCTTCCTCAGGTCCCCGCCCTCGGCAAACCCCACCACGGCTAGTCGGCAACACGAAGATACTTACATAGTTAAACCCCGACGATGCCGAAGACAAGTTCAATGCCGGCCAACACTGCGCGCGCACCGGGACGCCACATCATGCGCTGCGCGCTAGCGCCGCCAAATTCCTGGTCGGCGCCGGCACCGTCCTCTGCGTCGTGAATTGACTTATTCCAACTTTACCATTAAAAGGAAAGTCGGGATCGCAAACGAAAAAGTGAGCATGTTTCAACCCCCGCCTTTTTGGGCTTATGCACACTGAATGGGTTCCTTAGATCTTACCCTTTTTGGTTGTGAGAGGAGGACTGGTAGTTCACTCCGCAACATGGCCGACTCGGACGCCGAGTATTAAAGGTGGACTCTGACAGCTCGGGCGACATCTCTCCCCGTCGTCAGCACCCCCCGTCGCACTCCGTCGTTGCTCATATCACATCCAATGACTCAAAGTCGCCATATCTTTTCCTCTCCCCTCACTCCCCTTTCCAGCCAGCTCTCCACCTCGGAAACCCCCGACTACGACCCTGGACAGAAGAAGGCGCTGGATACGCTTCGTCGATCCTTCTATCCGGACATCATTGTTGCGGATCTGGAGACCGACCAGTTGATGAAGCTCTACTGGTGAGTACTGCAACTTTCGTCCCTTCTGCAATGTTTTTAGTAGTCTGAGACGATGGCTGATGCGTTTTCCTTGCTAGGCCCACTCTCGACGAAGATGGGCTCATCCCCGTCGCATGCGAACGCTACAACGAGCATCGGCTTACTCACCAAACTCACCGGATTGGTTGCCACTGCAGCATCCTTGGGGGACCGAAGGCTCTTGCAAAGGTTTTCCTCGTCAACAAGCCCGGCCAGTGGACTGGCTGGTTTGTCATGGGCTGCGGATCATACCGAACTCATCCGACGGGAGGATGCGGCTTCTTTGGTATGCTTCCTTTACTTTATCATTTACAAGTCAGCTCGGTTCTGATGCCTCTCTACTTCCAGCCCCGCTCGGCAAGAAAGACTCCGAGGTCAACGACCGAGAGTTCTTCAAGCCTCGCATCAATGGGGACATCGTGCCGCTTCACTACTATCCCCCACATGGTGCTGCCCCGAGCCCTCCCCCGTTACAGATCATCTCAAAGCCCTCCTCGTTTGGAACGCCACAGGTCTTGCAGGTTGGAGGCCCTGGATCATCTCTATATGGTAAGTCTCCTACAATCGACCTTTCTATGCTCTCCAAAGTGCTTTCATATTAGGTGCGATGGGACCAACGCTTGAGACTCGGGCTGTCTTTGATACCCATGATCCTCCGAGATACCGTACCCCCGCTCGAAGGGTTCCGGCTCTCAGGATGAAAGGTGAGCATTTTATATCGTCATGACAGAGGTTTCTCCTAACCTAAGCCTTCGTTCAGAGGAGGAAGCTGATCCTGTTGGCTCCATGCCTCACATGCCTTTCGATGATCCCTTCTTTGTTGTTCCTGCTACGGGGTACTCAACGACAGGGTATCATCGTGATAGCTCTGGTGTCCTGACAGGTAAGGACTCCATGCACTCTTCCACTCGATATGTTTCGCTGATAATCCCTTGCATCCCCAGGGCCATTGACAGCCGCTCCAACTGTTGCAGTGCCTCCGTCCCGAGCCAACACCGCCACAGTCACGCCGCCTCCCTCTCGAATCAAAGTTTCTACGCCGCCTCCACCCCGAATCAAATCTGCTAGGTTTTCACCCTATCCTGAAATGGCTGAAAGTACTAGTGGGCTGAGCCACAGTGCGTCTTCGTGTCTCCTCACTGGCGAAGGTGACTGATTTGAGCCCGTTTATAGGCACAATCGAGAGCAAGTCAAAGGGCAAAGCCAAAGCACCAGCACGAACCAACCTCCACCCATTTAGCATCTACACAAGATTCGTGGCTCATGATGGGACGGGAATTTCGCGTCGAGAGCTCGGGGAGATCATCTTTACCTGCCCCGATTGCCGCGGCAATTTTGCCTTCTGGGTTAAGCAGGCTCATGAATCCATCTGCAAGTCATTGGTGATCGATCTTACTGCTGACGACGATGACTAGTAGTTAGTGGAACCGGCATTTGGTGGTCTCTGAGTTTTCGATTTTGTAACCTCTCCCATACCGGATGTAATAAACGGATTCTCTTATGCCCAGAAGGTTCTGCCTCCCTCGTTGTGCTTGCTGAGCTACATGCATCGACTTGAAATATGGACTTAAAAAAGATCTTGATTTTGGTCACCCTAGGCATGCACCCAAAACCGTCGGCCTCCTTCATGACAATTGCTCTAATGAAAAACCATGTGCCCCTCTTTCTGGCACAAATATAAAAGCTTGCATGTGAGCTACTGAGTGATCTATGGCTTTAACTTATGGTGGTGTGCATATACCCGAGAGCGCATTTGGAACGGCGCACGTCAGTCTTTCCCCTCCTCCCATCGCGTTTCCTATGCCGCCCCTCAGAGCCCCTTTGGTAATAAGAATAATTTTATAGTGGTATTAAGTGTCTTCACTATGAGAAATTCTTTTTGATCAAGGAATTTGGCTTGGTGGTGGGCTGTCGACAGTTGATGTAAATGCAATCACGGGGGGCATTTTTGCCGCGCGAGTGTGGTCTCGCCTTGCCCGTCGGAATAACGACGTGATACAAAGCACAAAGTCCGTATACCAAATGATCTGAAATCAATGTGCATATGAATTCACATAAGATCGATGTCAAATGCACCTTAAGAGAACCAACAGCACCTCTCATATGGGTAGAATATGTCAGACTGGTAGAGCACATCCAAAACTCCCCCTGCGGTCGTATTTACATCAACTGTCAACATCTCACCACCAAGCCAAATTCTTCCAATTAAAATTTTCTCATAGTTAGAATATTGAATAACACTGTATAATTACTTGGATCACAATAGGAGCTCTTGGGGGGGGTAGTGCAAGAGGCGCGATGGGGGAGCGGAAGGGCTGACAAGCGGCATTCCACACCTGCTCGAAGAGATTTGCACACCGCCATAATTTGAAGTCACAGGCCCCTCACAATCCTGTGTGCAATTCTCTAGCTTGACACCAGAAATATGAGCGACAAACCTTTTGGTTGTTCAGTTGTTGTGGAGGAGGCTGCCGATTTCGGGCGAGCATCCGACCCAACCCAAACCACCGGGTTGTGCTCACCAAGCGTTGAGCGTAACTTGTGCAGCTTACCCTGAATTACTTGCAATAAACAAAAAATAGAGCTAAAGTTGTGCTGTTTAGGTCTCTTAGTTTCGCACTCGTGCTGAAGCGCAAACCTTGTCAAGTTTCTCGCCGAGTCCTACTATAGCCGATAATTTGAGCCGCACAGTCCACCATCTGCTCAAGCTCACCCAAAATGGAACGTATAAATACATTAAAAGTAAAAATTAAGTGGTTAAATGGTGAGGGTCGAACCACCTGCATCATATTTCCATTGTAGCCACACCAGAACACCACCACGACTTTCTCCTAGCATTGCACCCAGTACAACCAACTACTACACAAGGCCAAGAGTTGGTTGGTAATAGTAATAGGCTGTATAAACTGAGCTGAGAAGTTGCTAGACCGCCCAATTGTTTTGTACAGAGGGGAATATCTAATCTCTCCATGCACCCACCCCCGTGGTCATTGGTCCGAACAGACTGACTCTCTCAACATCCCTCTGTAATTTTCTGAGCTGCGAAAACCACACTATTATGCAGGAAGTTTTTGAACGGGGGAAATTGGCTGAGTGAAGAGCCTTCGAGGTGATATGCAAATGCCCACACAGGGGCACGCCGCCACACGTCCGTCAATTCTCTCGAACACAACAGAATGCCACATGAAGAGCATTGACTGCAGAACCGTAGTAATATACAAAAGATATTCTACTTGTACTATGGCCTACTAGAATATTCCATAAGAATTCTTTCTTCGCTGTCGAGCCTCAGGTGACGGTGGGCGAAGCAGATGGGAGGGGATCGCGGGAGGAGATGGTCCCATTGCAATTCCTTGGGATGAACTCTCAGCTCCAAGTGGCTTGTTTTTCTCGCTGGTAATTGTAGTTGAAATTGGAGGTTGTGTTGCCGCTCGCAGTCTGCCGTTGTTCAAATCAGTATCAAGCCTCAAAGTCTCGCGACGATCAGAAGGCACGGACTGGAGCTTAGTGTGGATACGAGCCAGGAGGCTGTTGAACTCTTCAAGATCTGAGCCAGAGAGATAGTCGGATCTAATGTCTTTGAGAATCAATTCGACTTGGTGCAATGAGGGGAGAAGTCGAGGCAGGATGTGGTGGAGCTGTACCCCCAGCTGATCCTGGATCGCGATGTAATTGTCACCTGAAGAGACACTGTCGAGTGCCTATAAATCCCTGCATTCAGCAGTCTGGGTCGGTTGGATTTTTCGTTCCTTTACTCACATTGATATTTTGGGTGGGACAGGGAAGGTCCCCACAAGCTTCGTCGAAAGTGATCCCGCCGGTGGCGGTGGACAGAGGCGATACACCTTCAACTCCACTATCACCATCCTCTAACAAGCGTTCATCCAGCTGGTCAACCATATCGTAGAGAGATGAAACTGCATTTAGCATCGTCGTCCGAGGGCGAAGTGCGGCTGGGATCGATGAGGAGTGACGCTGATAGAGCTCGACGGCATGGCTTCGAGATGTGGGGAGGTGGAAGACAGGAATGACATAAGAGAGATGGCCACTAGCCTGCCACCGTTTTAGGTGTTCGATGAATGCATAGAGATGTTTGCAGGCGCCAACATGGAAGGAATGGTACATGAAATCCGAGCAGGTGCACCACCCGAAGCCTGAGACATGCAGCCGCAAAGTGTAAAGAAGAGCTCCTGGGTCACTAGGTAATAGAGAGCGAGACGAGAGACACTCTGCTCCATAGGCCTCAGTATCCACCCAGTGTACATTGAGAACCCTTCCAAACTGGGCAATGTCCGACCCTTCCACTTTACGACGGCTACGTGCCCCTTCAGTCTCCTCGGAAGGTGACCAAGCGATAGGGTGGGTTGCTGTCAATGGTTGGGTAGCCACTGAAGATCCCAAGTGTACTTGCTCTCCAAATCGTTGTGTCTTCCATTCGATGAAAGTTGACTCGTGGCGGCGTTGGTCAAAAATAGAGGGGATGATGCGAGAGATAAGGAAGTGGAGAAAGACATCGAATCGAAGCCGCTTGCCAGACTTCTCCAGCCTTCGGATATGTCCTCGCTTGAGCAGTCGATTGAAGGACTCGAGATGGTTGGTTGTTGGAAGAACACCATGGACTGGCATCTTCATGGCATCGGCGGCCTTGTTGCGACCGGCTGCTGACCAGCTGTTCCAAAGAGCTTGCGTCATCCAGTAATCGATGAGATAGTTGAGATATTGCAAAGCAGCTGAGGCCAAGGGTGCGGTTCCTGGAAAGCGTTCCAAGCGACGAAAACGCTCCTGCTGGTCGTTGATAAGTTTCATTGCTGAAAGATAATCTGACGAGTCGATGAGACTTTGCGTAAATAGGAAAGATAAAGGTGAGCCTATGCATGCTATTCGAGATGAATGCAATCGAACCTACTTGATTTCAAGTGTCTGGAGCTCGGACTTCACTTGTTGCTTTGCAAAATCCATCCCATCCACAGGGCCGAGGAGTTGACGCCGTCGATTTGTCCAGCATTGACGGAGATGGAACTTGCAGAGAAGTAGAATAATCGTAGGGAATATGACAAGGAGTGCACCTCGTTCCTTTGTATCGGTATCAGTGATTGCCACCAACGGTTCGAAAGGTCGGCCACTTCGAGAGGATAGCCAATCCCTCCACTTTCGAAGGAGCTCAGTCAAGACTTCAGTGTCGTATCCTGCTGACGTTTGGCGATTACCAGCTGGAGCAGAAAAGAGCAAGAAGCACAACGGTACACCGTGACTGTTCTCATCCACCCCCATAATGACAAATAGAAGGAGTCGAGAGTCACAGAGACCAAAGGTTCCATCGAGGATAATTTGCGACCGGTGCCCGTATTTCCAGGTTGCTTCTTCCATCTGTGCTGATGCGATGCAAGCGGTAAAACGTTGCGTTGATTCGGTACGTGGTTTATAATGAAGAACGGAGCGGTAGAGAGCAGGTTGGAAGTGTTTGGAAGTGGGATCGAGCCATTGGTGGACGTTAACTTCGGCAGGAGTTTTGGTGGTGATACCTTGGCGACGAGAGAGCATCCGGTAGAGACGGCTTGAGTCTGACCGAAGGATAAGATATCGAAAGTTCCACTGGGACGAATCGGTTTTCATGCCATGATAGAGGGTCTGGTCAATCATCTTCCGGTTTTGGGCCTTGACAGAATGTAGACTAATCAAATTTCGATGTCAGTTCAGTGAATAGACAATAGACGGGTTTCGGAGCTCACTCTGCTCCTGCTTGCAATTGCTGAAGCGCAAGATGGTATACATGCGGGTGTAAGGGAATAGGTGGATTTCGAGCCATCCGAGCTTTCTGGCATTCTGAATTATGATCGAGGTAGCCGACTACACGAAGGACCTGGCCATCCGTCGATTGGAAGGTGATATCAACGTGGGCAAAGCACCCGACGAAGTTGTACGGGGCGTGTCGTTTCCATTTCTCCTTCAGTAGCGTGGCTAGTTGAACAGCGGCGTCAAGCGGAGGTGCTGAGGTACTAGCTTTAGTTTGGAGTTTTTTCTTTTTCTTCCTTGCTGGAGTTTGAGCGGAGGGGCGAGCTGCCGCTGATCCTCTTGCCTTGGTGGATACGGTTTTTAAGTGGTCACTCATCTGACGGTGCTCGGTGTAGTAACCAGACTGGCTGAAGCGTTGACGATTTCATTGTGAGATAAAGATAGTGTATAATACAGGACGTCGCTTGCCATTGGTACAGAGCTCGCGTGATGTGCAAGCCGTTGGTAGCACGTTCTTCACCGCTCCTCATCGCCTGGCCCTGCTCCTTCCCCCTCTCTGCTTCACTCTTCTGTGCCCCCTTCTCCTTCTCCTTACTTTTCCCCTTTCCTTTCTCCCAAGTCGTGCACCATTTCATCTTCCAACGACTCCCAAGACCCATAGGTTCCATCACTGAAAGACCATTCTCCGCGAGCAGGGTGGCCGCATCCAGCTGGGAGGGCAGTGAACTGGACGGAGCTTCGTCGGTTTGGTAGATCTTGACGAGAGTCTTCTGCTCGCGATAGAGGTCACGGATTGCTAAGAGCTGGTCCGTGCAGAGATTGAGATACTTGAGGTATGGCTGCCAACCCAGTCAAGCGTAAGTTTAGCCTCGGTTCACTGGAGAACAGAGGCACATCGACCCACCGTAACCTCCTTCTGTAGTTGATTACCTGGCTGGGCAAGCTGCCCAACCATCGGCTCGATGAAGCGAAAGGATTTTGGAGAGGGATTCGTCATTTCAACGGCAGTCAAAATTCTGAGAGAAGCAAAAGGAACGGGGGAGGGGGCATCAGCGGACATGACCTCTGCTCTTGTGAACTCACCTTTGCAACAGTGGCCGACCTCGGTGTCAAATCACCGCCGCCGTAATTTTGAGTGCTCGAGGAGAAAACGAAGCTGATGGGTGCCTTGGCATACGCTATTTGTGTCTTTTGATGCGAGTAACGGGCGCACTAATCATCTTACGTTGTCCGATTTAGCGGACTTTCTCTGCTGGTTGCACCCAAAAATCACTCACCGGAAGGTACCTGGGCCGTTCCCCAAAATGGAAAGTGGCTTGGCGCTTGAAATCGGCATTTAATTAGTAGAGGGCCCCTCCGGGCATTTAGGTAGCTTTCTAGTTTGCGGTGGTAGCCGTATGTCGGGCATTCGGGGGGACGGCGGCATCTCCTGGGAACGGCATCTTCACTTTCCCAGGACCTCTCATTTTGGCATTCGGTTTGGGCGGGCCTAGAGGCCCTCTCCGCCACGACCTCGGATGGGGATTAACCTCCCGAGCCAAAGGTAGGTCAGGTCCATGCAATGCTTTTGCTTGGCGCTCTCCTGACGGTATCCGAAGTGCAACAGATCCCGGGCGATGGTCTCCTGCTTAACACGCCGAGGAGGGCCGGGGACGGGACACCCGCGCCGTATTCGAATTCGAACCATCCGATGGACAACTTTCAGCCAGACCCAACAACGACCGGATTACCCAGTCTATCGATCTCTGCAATACACCGCTCATTCGTCCAAGGCTGTTGAAGAATGCCGAAGAAGTCAAAGCTCAAGGCGCCTCAACTGCCGCAACACGTCCTCGAGACTCGATACCTCAAAGACTTGGGCGAAAGGCTAATGCCGCCCCAAGATTTCGCCATGATTCAAATTGACAGTGAAGACGAGGAAGGAGGGGAAGAAGAAACAGCGATCGAGCGAGTTGGACGCGACATGCAAGCTGTGGGCGTTGCGCGCTCATGCGCCTGCGACCCGGACGGACGCGCGAATGAAGAGGGATTTGACGAAGACTCGGACGACGAGGATGGGTGGTACTGCCAATTTCGTGACATGCATCCAGATTTCAAGTAAGACTTGTGTCTCTACACCAGCCCTAGAACGCGGGAGCTGAGCGCGGTCGGTCTCCGCGATTCAGGATACATGCGGCGCTGGACCACGCCCGAACAGTTATTGACGCAGACCCAGGCGACTTCCCCAAGGATATATGGAACGAGATCTTAGAACGGTGCGGGACCGTGTGACTGTTATCGCCCAAAACACGTATTCATTTTTGTTCTTTGCTTTTTTGAAATATAGATATCTCCTTGAATACGACAAGGATTTCCAAGTCCAAATACAGAAGCCAAGAAAGGGCATGAAAATCTGGTCTCCCCCCTCATCCCCATCTCATGAATTCCCTCCCCATTCATTCCAACGCTTACCTCGGGAAATCCTTGTCGAAATCGTTTTCCTTGTCCAGGTCTCCGATCCTCACGCTCACATCACTCTGTCGCATGTGGACACTTCCCTGCGCGCATTCGTCAATTCGACGCCCCTTCTGTGGTCTCGGGTCGACTTCCTGTACCCTTTGCCTGCAGTACATCTCTACCTCGAACGATCCGCGGACACGCTTCTCAGGGTCATGGCCCTTCCTCCCCTCTATTTCGGCTCTGCCCACAGTCCTCTACTCGAAGACGTCAATCAGGATGAATGCGACAAGATGGCCCAATTCCTCGGTGCTTTATGGCTCCACCGTCACAGGATCGTTTCCCTTCACGTTCGTTTGGACAGTCTCAAGCTCGACATATCGGGGAACGATGGCCCAAACACCGCCTACGACTTCCTGATGGACGGATCCATGGTGAGGTTGAAAATGCTGTACTTGCAGCTTGGGATGTGGGAACCGGGCCTTGCGCTGTCGAGTGATTCGATCGAAGATCTGCATCTCCATGGTCCATGGACGAAGCGCTCCACCTCGCTCTTCTCGACGCGGCTCAAGTCGCTCGTAGTCTCCGACCACCCTACGCGATTCTCCCGAATCTTCGAAGCGCTTCAGGCGACTCCATGCCTCACATCGTTAACCTTTCGCAACATATCGTTCCTGAAGACCAAAAGAAAGGAAGGATCCATCGTGACTTTAGACCAGCTGGAGTCGTTGTCGCTCATTCGAGTTCTCGGTGGTGCTGCCGAGGCGTTGGGTCAGTGCATCGTTGCCCCAAATTTGACCTCATTGACCTTCGAGCCCGCTCCGACCCTCCATCGAATCAATGACTGGAAAGACATCAATGAACTACAACTCTTTCCGGCTCCTCAACCCTCTGTTCGGCGACTCGATCTCACCGGTTGCGATGCAGAGCCTTCGTGGTTCAATTCGGTTTTCCAAACGTTTCCATCCGTCACCCACCTTCGAATTGCGTCCTCCAACCTCTCAGACGAGCACCTCCTTGGCGCAGTCGCGAAACGTCAGGCTGGCCGGACCGCGTTGCCCGACCTGCAACACCTCACCATCGACAACGAATTCAACGGGATCACTCATACACTGAGCCGAATCGCGTCATCTCGTCACAGATCGAACTGTCCGCTGAAGTCAATGACTTTTCGGGGTATCCCGGTAGACACCGACGCCGCCCGCGGCGATATTCAAAGCATCGAAGAGATTATACCGACTCTCGAACTCGGAGAATTCGACCAGGGCCTAGATGTGTACAGGGATTCAGACGATATTCTAAGCGAGGCGAGCTCGGAGGGTGACTGGGCTTCAGGGGATGAGGAAGTACTAGCTGCGTTCGAGAAGGTACGTTAGTTCATTTTCGGCTTCCTAATGCTAGGTGATCTGACTTCGAGTCCAAAGTATGGCGTGCCCGAGGGTAGTTCTGCGTCTGATGAGGATGAGGAAAATGAGGATGAGGAGTAACAGAATCTTACTCGGCATGAAGCTCGACTTTCCGTACAGGAGGAAGGAATGATCTCGGTTTGCATGTTGGGGAAAAATCGTTAGAGCTGGTTCCTCCAGCTATGCTCATGAAATAATGCGGCTCAGGGGGATAAGGCTGGGGAACGTGGAGCTGCAGTCCAAATGATGAAAACGAGCATTCGGGATTGGGTTTCATAATGGTTGTAACGAGAATGTACTACGAGAGGGGCGAAGGGCTCAGTATTCATATTGAGACTGAGGGCGGGACTTGCTGCCGGCGAGGTAGTGATGGGTGGTTGAGCTTGACGGGAGTGGCAGAGCACTGGACCCTGGTTCGCGGGGAAAGCCACGCGTCCACCACGAGCCAAACAACCCCTGAAGATCGCTGGAAACTTGACCGCTGCTCAAGAATGATAGCCCCCCCCCCCAGTCCAGGTCGCTCAGGTTCACGCATGAAGATTTCGCTCCTTCGCTCCTTGACGGTATTCGACGTGCAACGGACCTGGTGGTGGTCTGCTGCTCAACACGCCGACGATAGGCCGGGGACGGAAAGCCTAACATGGACGTCACCATGCGGTCTACGCGAGTTCGAGCAAAATTCCACCTAATCATCCACCCAAGTCCCAAGAGCGAGTGGATTATCACATCCATCAATATTTCGATAAACCTCCAATATTCTTGAACAATGCTAAAGAAGTCAAAGCCCGACGTCGCTGAACTACCGCAGCACGTCCTCGACACTGGATATCTCAAAGAACTAGGGGAGAGGATATTCCCGCTTCGGGGGGCGAGTGATGGTGAGGAAGAAGAAGCAACAGTCATCGAGCAAATTGGACGTGACCTGCAAGATGCGGCCTGGGCACGCTTATGTGCTTGCGACCCGGACGGACGGCCGAAGGAGGAGGGGTTTGATGAAGACTCCGATGACGAAGATGGGTGGTACTGTAGGTTTCGTGACATTGAACCGGAACTTAAGTAAGACGTGTGTGTCTACACCGTCCTCGGAACATGGTAGCTGAGCATGATCCGTCTTGCAATTTAGGATGCATGCCGTGCTGGACCAGACTCGGCTAGATATTGACGCTGCAGCGCCAAGCGACTTCCCCAAGGATATAAGAGAAGAGATCTCAACACGGTGAGGGTTGGATATGATTGTGATTGTGCAACACGGCCTATTTACATTGTTCCTATTTATTTAAATGTATAGATATCTCTTCGAATACGATAAAGATGTCCAAGCGCAGATGCAGAAACAAAGCGAGGGCCGGAAACCCTTCTCTGCTCCCTCACCTTCTCCTCCTCTTCCTCGGTTTCCTCTCCGTTCTTTCCAACACTTACCCGCGGAAATTCTCGTCGAAATCATATTATTCGCCCAGGCCTCGAATCCTCATGTCCACATCACATTGTCCCATGTGGATGCTTCCCTCCGCTCATTTGTCAATTCGACGCCCCTCCTGTGGTCTCGGATCGACTTCCTCTACCCTTTGTCCTTGGTACACACATACCTTGAACGCTCCTTGGAGACCCTCCTGAGGTTGACGGTACTTCCTCCCCGTAACGTTAACACTTCCTGGAACAGTCTGCTCCTAGAGGTGAAGCGGGACGAACAAATCAAGGTAGTGCAATTCTTCCGCGCTTTTCGACCTCATCGCCACCGGATTCTTTCCCTGCGTCTTCGTTGCGACGACCTCTGGTTCGACGTCTCAGACGAGAACGAAGCTACATTGATGGCTCACGACTTGCTGTGGGACGGATCCATGGTCAAGTTGGAAGTGCTCGATTTGCAGCTCAACCTCTGGAGATGGGAGGGAGTGAAGATGATTCGGTCGCGCTATCCTATCAAGGAGCTGCATCTCCATGGTCCAATGATAAGGTACTACACGTCGCTCTTCTCAACGTACCTCAAGTCCCTCGTGATCGCCAACTACCCTATCCCATTTCACAAAATCCTCGACGGCCTTCGGGAAACTCCATTCCTCACATCGTTGACCTTTGGAGATGCGGTGCTCGCTGAGACTGAAAAGGTGGAAGGCTCAGTCGTCACTTTGGACCACCTTGAATCATTGGCCTTCATTCGCGTGCTCGGCAGCGTCCCCGAGCTGGTAAGCAAGTGGATCGCTGCACCGAACTTGGCGTCATACACCTTCCAGCACGTTGTTACCATCCATGAGGCTGTTGACGCGAAAGACCTCAACGCAGTACAACTCTTTCCGTCTCCTCAACCGTCGGTTCGGCGACTCGATCTCACCGGTTGCGACGCAGAGGCTTCCTGGTTTGATTCGGTTTTCCCAACCTTCCCGTGCATCACCCACCTTCGAATCGCGTTCTCGAACATCTCAGAGGAACATCTCCTTGGAGCAGTCGTCAAGCCAACGGACCAAGGAGAGCCCAGTCAGACCGCATTGCCTGATCTCCAACACCTCAGCATAGAGAACGAATTCAATGGGCTCACCGCTACATATAGCTTGATTGCATCGTCTCGCCACAGTTCGGGCCGTCCGCTTGAATCGATGACTCTACGGGGTATCCCCGTCGACACGGACGCTGCCAGCGACGATATACAGAACATCGAACGGATCGTGCCGAAATTCGAACTCGACGAATTCGATCAAGACCAGGATGTGTACGGGGACTCGGACGATAGTGCGAGCGAGACGAGCTCGGAAGGTGACTGGGTGTCAGGGGATGACGAAGTAGCAGCAGCGTTCGAGAAGGTACGACGCTCTAGTTTTCTCTTCTGTATGCTTCGAGTACCTAATTTGGAACGCATAGTATTATCCCAACTTTGCATCTAATGAGGACCTGCAAGATGGGGGAGAGGAGTAGAAAGATCTTGCTGAGTTCGGCTTTCGGTTCCCGATAGATGGTGCGATCTCGGTTTGCCTTTTCCGAAACAAGGTCTTCCATGTTAAAACGTTTGAAATACCTTTCATGAGTGCTGGTATCCCCGGCGACTTTCGTGGAATGATTATTGGCGGGCACCGGGGAAGGCCGATCTCGGTTTGCATGATCTGGGTCTTCAATGTTCAAAAGTTGGGGAAAAAAAGTCCTTGGGGTTGGTATTTCCAGCTATTGTCATAGAATAACGATAAGCGCGTAAATTTAGTACGTGGCTCGGGGGATAAGGCTGGGGACGTGTAATTGCAGCCCACCTATATGGCGTAGAGGTCCATTCGAGATTGGGTTTCATGATTGTAACGGGCATTTACTACTGTACTCAAGGGGGGGCGGCGATAAGATTCCCTGACACGAACCCCCCCTGAGAGGGGAGGGGGGTACGCCCGAAATTCGGAGTTTAGAAATTTTGTGCCTAACTCGGGAAAAAAGTCCTTTTTGGGGTAGTTTTGCCGTGCGCCTCGCTCCGAACCAACATTTAGCCGAGATTTCAATGGGGACGAGGGCCGAAGGAAGGGAAAGGAAGGATGCTTGGCCCCTCCCGCTTACACTGTTGTGGTTCGCGCTTCCTATCTAAGCAAGAAACCTCGCGCATTCCAAATATGGAAGAGAACTTACGACCTGAAGGTGGGCTCATCATGCAATGTAGAAGCAAGCAGAAGGCTAAGAATACCTCAGACATCAATAGTCATCCTATAGTCTCGAGAGCAGTGAAGGAGGAGGCGATCGAACAAGCTCTCTCCTTCGAGTCTCCCACTACACTCGGCAACAACAACGATGCAAGCGGTCCCTGCACAGTGTCTGTCCACAGAGACCAAAGTAGCGTATCCGGTGTATATCAAGAACTAAAGGATTCGCACTGGCGAACATGGAGAGGTGCAAGCGGTGAAACACGGAATCGATTCACGTCCGTTCACAATGAAGATACAAGTGAGCCGGAGCTGGATGGTGGCATATCCGAGCCTGAAGTAATTTGCAAGACCCCTTCGAAAGCTTTCTCAGTGAACCTTGATGGTTGGAAGCTTGGCGAGGCAGATCCAAGTGAAAATCGTCTCCCACCGCAAACACGGGGAGGATACCCCCATCCAAATATCGACCTAGTCCACATTCAGACCACAGCCCATCACTCCAGCAATAGCGGCGAATTGTGTGAAGAAGAGTGGAGAGAGATCGAGGACGACAGAGAAGCAGATCTACCAATCGACACGACTCTCAGGTCGGATGCAGAAACATATGGCGGGGGGGTGAACGCTGCTGACTTGGCTGGAGATGTATTGGACAAGGATTACACTTCAGAGGACCAAGAGGATGCTGTAGAAGCCGAGCTCCTGGGTGAAGAAGCCACTATCGATGGTATATTTTGGGAGGAGAGGACTGTCGGAGGTCACCAACAACGTGTTCGAGTCAAGCGCTGCGAGAGTTGCCGCCAAACGATCAGTCTTGGCCACGGAACCGGCATCCATTCATTAATTGAACATCAAGGTAGTCGAGCTTGCAGAGCGGCAGCTGCTCAAATTCTCCACGAGGAACAGAGCCGTCAGTCCCAACCCAAGCTTACAGACTTGTGGCAGTCCGCTCGGCAGCGCCAGGCTCGATCCACAGCCACAATCGCGGATTCCCCCGTTGTTGATGATACCAGCCACGAGAAGGCTGACATCGCTAGTGGAGAGCGCTCCTGGAGTAGAGGTCAAGTTCCGGTCGGATTCAGGGAGGAAAGAGTGGCCGAGGACGGGAGGTCGCCAGAGAGATTGGCCACTGGCATCGGTGGGAACAAGAACACTGTATCCCAGTGCTCCGGCATTCCAATCTCATTCACCAACTCCATTTATCGCGACTATCCATTTCATCTCCATCACTATGAAGATATGCCATATTTCATCTCCAGAGTAGAGAATAAGGGTAAAGACTTCTGGATTCAAAGTCACAAATGCCTTGGTATTCCTCGCCTAGAAGACACTGCCTGCACAATGTGCAAACATCTAGATGTCTCAAATACTCTTGATGGTATTCAGAAGCGCTCAATCGGCACGATCAATCCTCACTTGAATTACCGATATCGTACATTTCCTCAAATAACGGAAGCGCTTCAAGAGAAGACTCGTGCACTAAACAAATCGAAACTTGAGGTATGTATGACCGTTTAGTCTCGTCTACATCCCCCTTTCTGAACTTGCGGTATTAGGCTCTCAATCTATCTAGGAAGCTTGGTTCTCTGACAGGTCGGGTTTCTGACTATAAGCAAGTCATGCAACATATCGCGTTCCTGGATGTACCTGGTGTCCAGAGAGTGATTCGGGTGGCATTGCGAAATGGAAGAAGCCCTTCGGAGATAGTTGGCCTTTTAGAGAAAGCATCAAAAGGACTCTATCACGCCAAAGGATTCAAGGTAACACAATTCTGAATAGCGTCGCACGGCATTACTACTGATTATGTGTTTATTGATAGACAATGGAGATTGACATTGCTGCTCTCTCGCTTGTCATCGGTGGCCCAAAGCTGGTCTATGCACTTTCAAGATCCCTTGCGCTTCCCTCACTCACAGCTCTCCGAAAACACTCCCGCCCGCCAGTCATTACTCCTTCACCCGGGTTTCCGAAACGTGAAGAAATTGTCAGCAATATCAACAACTGCTTTCAGTTCAAGTTGTATGGGAAGCCTCGGGGCTTCGAAGTGATGATGGATGAGCTTAGCCTCGAAGAACGACCACGTTACCACTATGCAACGAATGCAGTACTGGGGATCTGCAGAGAACACGGGGGCACATTTGATCTTGAGGTTTCTTCGATGGATCCACTATACGCCCTTGCCGAGGGTCTCCGGAATAAGGAAGTTCACTATTCCAAAGAGAGCACGGTTGTCGCTATCGCACCCCTTACCGGCGATGACTATGGTGCGCTGATTATCATGATTTCGGGTACATGCAAAACCGAAACCGATTTGCATCAAAGTCGATGGATAGAGCTTGTTGAATCGGGATGGAGTGATGCGGAGCATGGTGGAATCCGCCACGGAGAGTTATGGTCATTCTCCAGTGATGGAGATCCTACCCGCCGACGCTCGATGCACCGAGTTTTCATGAACAAGGACCTTGCCCATACGAGTCCTATCCATCGCCTGCTCTCACCACTGAAGCTCATGAACCTCCGAGTGGGCATAAACTCAATCACCTCCAACTTCGATACCAAGCATATTTTCAAACGCTATGCAACACTCATCCACGGAACAGAAGGCATCCTCCTCAGCCACTCTCATGTACAATGTGCAGAGATCAAGAAGTACCTCCACTTGCATCCTCGCTTTCAAGATTCTAGCACCACAATTGCATCCCTCTTCGATGGTAAAGATCACCAGAATGTACCCAAGGCGGTTCAGCTATTGGCCGCTGTCTCGTCCATACGAGAGATTCCTCTCTTGACTGAGCAGCCCGAAGCTCACCCGCTCATTCTACTCGGTCACCTCTTGGATTCGCTTTTACTTCCATTTGTCACCGCCGAATTATCATTGTCCGAGCAGCTCACACACCTCTCCACTGCGGCACATCTCATATTTGCTCTCTATCGACTCGACGGAAATGCATTCATGCCCGGCCAACTCTACTATGACACACAAGCATGTGTGAAGAACATATACTTCTGTGTTGCCATGTTAGAATATGCATTCGAACATTGTTTAGTTTAGTTTGTTTACTCTGCCGTATATAAACGTTTGTACGAGTGGTAACTAGAATGATTATTCTATTGTCGACTACCATCTCCACCGCTCATTGGTTTACCCTCTTAACAGGTTATGGGCCCAGAGCAAAACTAAACCACTCGACACTACCACCGACGAGCACAAGAACTCAAACAGTTTACACCCAAATCGTAAGCATCGTCGCATCCCCCATCCATACCCACACCTCGCACCAATAGACGAGCTGTGCGTACTCCGCGACCTTAGCAGTCTACCTTCCGTCGTAAACGAGCGTGTCAGGAGGAGTTTCCTGCTCCACTGGCACTAGGCAGGCTAAGCTCCGTTGAGGCTAGAACCCTCCGAGTGATAAACCCCTCGTCAGACAATCCCCCTCTCTCTGCGACATAGTACGTGCCTCCATCACGGGCCAGGTTGAAAGGTGTGA
>WSTY01000428.1:0-19867 GCA_019633465.1 Tulasnella sp. 417 | reverse complement strand
GGCGGAATTGAGAGTAGATTTATCGTCTATGGGTGAGCTCAAGATGCAGTTGGGAGAGTATCGTGAAGCCGAAGAAGTATTGCAAGAATCGATTTCGATCGCCCGACGTATCAAATCCAGGTGGGGGATAGCACGAGCGCTGGACACACTAGGACTATGCTTCTGGAACCAATCAAAATTCAACCAAGCTGCTCCACTATTCGAGGAAGCGTGCCGATTGTGGCATGAACTGTCGCAACCATGGGGTTTGACCGAGTTCGCTCCGTCCCTTGCGGAATTGAGGAGTAGCCAAGGTGATTGGGATAGCGCACTCTTTTGGCACGACCACATCATCGCCGTGAGTCGTAGCGAGAAACAGTATTTCAAGGTGGCGGACCAACTGGTGCAGAAGGGGCAGATTTTGATGAAGGCGCAAAGATACGATGACGCTGCATTGCATTTCGAAGCCGTCATGGCTACCTGTAGAGACAACGGGTGGTCCTGGAACCAGGAACGGGAACGATTGTGCGCCGTTCCCAAGACGACCATGGCTTGGGAGCGTCGGCTTCCCCCTGTTGTGCAATTTCAAGAAACTCCAGCTGCGGCAGCCACAGCTTGCCACGGCCAGCCTCAAGCTTCCGATCCCCGTCGGCCACCAGAAATCATGAGACCTCGTGTTTCGGCCTTCGAGGTTGAAAGATTCGTCATGCATTCGTCTACATCCTAGATTTCGCGTTCATCACGTCTATAGATTTTGCTTTTACCATTTCATTGTACTGCATATGCTTGTGTTGCTAGTCATGATAACTGGAGGATGATTCACTGGGGTAGGGCTCCTACATGTTACTCACGGTCGTGTATTTCGTGGCTAGAACTCATAAAGACTTCGAAATGGAAGGCTCGTTGATTCGAACGATTACTAATGAGAGCTACCCAATGAGCGGGTGCGATGAGGGGATGTCGGGACCTCCGGGCCTGCCAGCAAGTCGGTGGCCCCGTGCGTTTCATCCACGATCTCCGTCTTATTACTACTAAATTGGGCCCATATAATACCCTTGGTGATCACTGGAGTACCTCCATACACCGCGCTGCTGTAGGGTTGGCTTCTTGGAATGGCCCCAGAAGAGAGAAAACCCAGAAAGGAAGAACCAATTCTTTCTTTCCTTCTGCCTCTTGCCATATCAACAACAGCCGACAGCGCGACTGTACATCGATCGAAGCAAGCCAACAGGCCTCGCTTCTACCTATATGAAAGTGATCGACATTGGTGGAATAATCTTAGAAGCATTGAATTTTTCTGTGGGTTTCTGCGGCACTAGCAAAAAGGTGTGGGGTAAATGAATGCGATGGACTGCGATTCCGGCTTTGGTCTTTTCTCTCCAACTCAGGGTCGAGACAATTTAGTAGATAGTATCGGCCCTAGTCTTGATTGTGCGGAGAGACCAATCTGTCTCTGGGAAATATGCTGCCTTTTTACACAGCCTGTAGCCTGAGCGAAAAGGTTCTGTAACCTGGTCGATGTGAAAGCAAATGGCCAAGAGGTCAACCAAACTCACGGATGGAATGTGCAAGGTCACGAGAGTCGCAGAGAGAGACTAACAAGAGGACAAGCAGTCTTATTCTCTCACATGCCGGTCGAGTGATTGGATGGCTAGAAAGGTCGCATTCCTGTTGCGACACCCGCGGTCGAGGGTCTCAGTTGAGGGTTGATTCAAGACAATTCCCCGATGGCCTTGTCCTACACCTCGCCCATGCTGAAATACTCATATCTCAGGTTGCTCCCCACTAGCCGCGCCGACCGGAAGAGCCTACTGGCGCCAAGCTCCTCCCACACGTACTTTCCGGCGACGCCCGGGATGGCTGGTGATGGGACGTAACCGTGGACCTTCCCCTTTGGCAACTTTACGGGGTCGCTTATTGCAGAAGGTTCTCCTGCCGTTTCGATATTTATTGAAGTGGTCGCTTGCGGGTCGAGGTGCCAGGGGTAGCCTGGGAAACCGTACATCGCTGGAAAGCGCGGGGAGGCATTGAGGAACCTGTTGCTTCGGGGATCATCGTACAATCACCACGGAGCTCACTCCCCATCCTTCACCACCAGACTCTCGACGAGGTTGCTGAAATCCATGTCCGCAACGGAAGCGACGCAAGAAACCAACTTAACCCCAGAAATAGTGGTGAGCGCCGGCGTGGTCCAATTTGAAATCTCCTGGTTAACGTGCCCTTTTCAACCCTCCAGGACGAAGAATACAAGAAACTCGAAAGGTTCCAAGTCCATCGCGGGCAGATCGTATTTTTAGACCACGATGAACCGCCTCAGGGGGGTTACGGTATCGTTCTCTGTGCTGAGTTGCTCGAATCCGCCCATCTCCCTGCCTGGATGGCCTCTCGTTGGTATGGCCCACCGCAGTTAGTGGCCGTCAAACAGCTCAAGGTTCCGCCGATCTCTAGAATTCCGAGGGTGAAACGGGTGGGTCTGGCGAATTATACGGCTCTCAGACCACTGAAATTGGTTCACGGCAGGCCTTCACCCGCGAGATGTTGGTATGGTCAAGCTTCGGGGAGCATCCTGGGATCTCCAAGTTCCTCGGCTTTCACGCCGACCTCAAGCGCTCAGAGGCGTGGCTGCTTTCACCATGGGAACCCAATGGGAACGTTAGTGAATTCGTCAAGAAGCACAACCTAGAGATTCCCGAAAAACTATCGCTGGTGCGTCTCGAACGGAGCCGAACGATTGTGATACGAGCTCACTAATTACCTTCGTCTTAGATCTACGACACCATTGATGCGTTGAATTTCCTTCACGAACGGGACTCGCCGGTCTGCCATGGCGACATCAAAGCCGTAAGTTAGATTTTATCAAGCGAGGACCGAACGGTTGCTGATTGGATCGCTCGTTCAAGGCTAATGTCCTGGTTACTGCCGATTATAGGGCCCGTCTGTGCGACTTTGGCCTTGCGCGACTCCATGAGGACAGCGGTCTTGGAAGACTCGAGACGTCAACAGGCACGAAAGGTTCGATTCGCTGGTGCAGCCCCGAAATCCTCAATGGCGACCCACGCGCACCACCTAGCGACGTGTATGCATGGGCTTGGCTCGCTTGGGAGGTGCGTGATCCCGTTAACCTCCGCCTGTGCTCGATGGTAACGTATCATCAGATTATGACTGGAAGTATACCCTATGAAGACGCCAAGGTTGACTATGTTATTATGCGCAAGATCTTCGAAAGTCTCCTGCCCCAGATTGACGGACGGTCTCGCCTTAGCGACTGTCTTCCACTCTGGGAATTGATGACGAGGTGTTGGAATGTTGATCCTCTGCAACGACCGACGGCCAGGATGTGCAAAACTATATTTAGGCATTTAGTACGTTTTTTTGTACATCCTTTCAGTCTGAGACCGTCCTAATCTCAGATAAATAGCCCCGCTGCACTCCCATCTCTGTAAATGCCAAGCATCAGACTCGTTCGCCTGCTCTGCTCGAGAACCTCGGCGACCTTGAAAGTTGGAAAGGAAATCCTGAGAAGAGCTCCGCATACCTCGATGAAGCTCTCCGTCTATATCAAGAGGCAGGAAATGCCAATGGCGTGGCCAGCGTTCTCCGGAAGCAAGTTGCCGCGATGTTTCGTATCTCAGACTTCTCCAAACTCCGTACAATCGCTATCACCACCCTTAAGCACTGTAGAGCTCTCGACGATGCTCTTGGCGTAGGGGAAGTCTCGTACTACCTCGGGCACTCAATCTGGATGCTGGGCGAGCCGGACGAGGCATTACCAATCTTGCGCGAGAGCCTCCAAATTCGCCGCAGGCATGGAGACGATGCGGGCGTAGTAGAATGCCTCGAGAGAGTAGGCGACATTCTAAGGTATGAGGGCAAAAAGGAGGAGGCACTGTCCACACTAGCCGAAGCCGTGGAAATCGCCACGCGGTCGGGCGACCGAATGGGACTGGCGAACGCACTCCACATGGTTGGATGGACGCACCTCGGCATGTCTGACTTTGTCGAGGCTGCCAAGGCCTTTTCGGAGGCTATCACAATCACTCGGAGTGTTGGATGGGAGATGGAATTGAGTATAGATTTACGGGCTATGGGCCGGCTCAAGGTGGAGCTGGGAGAGTATCGTGAAGCCGAAGAAGTATTGCAAGAGTCGATTTCAATCAGCCGACGTATCAAACACAAGTGGGTGATAGCACAAGCGCTGGACGAACTGGGAAAGTGCTTTTGGAACCAATCAAAACTCAGCGAAGCTGCTCCACTATTCGAGGAGGCGTGCCGACTGTGGCATGAACTGTCACAACCATGGAGTTTGACCAGCCTCGCTCCGTCCCTTGCGTATTTGAGGAGTAGCCAAGGTGATTGGGATGGTGCACTTTTTTGGCACGATCACATCATCGCCGTGCGTCGTAGCGAGAAAGATCATTTCGAGGTGGCGAACGAGCTGGTGCAGAAGGGAGAGATTTTGATGAAAGCGCAAAGATACGACGAGGCTGGATTGCATTTCGAAGCCGCCATGGCTGCTTGTCGAGAGAACGGGTGGTCGTGGGCCCAGGGACGGGAGCGATTGTGCGCCATTCCCAAGACGGCCATGGCTTGGCAGCGTCGGCTTCCTCTGTTGTGCAATCTCAAGAGACTCCAGCTGCGGCAGCCGCAGCTTGTCACTGCCAGTCTCAAGCTTCCGATCCCCATCGGCCGCCAGAAAACATGAGACCTCGTGTTTCAACTTTCGAGGTTGCAAAGAAATTCATTTATGCATACGTCCACATCCTAGATTTCGCGTTAATTCATTACGTCCGTAGATAATGCCTTTACCATTTCTTTGTATATGCATGTGTTGCTCGTCTTGAAAGCTCGAGGATGATTCACTGGGGTAGACCTCCCTCATGTTACTAAACGTCGTGTATTTCGTTGCTAGAACTCATAAAGACTTCCAAATGGAAGGGTCATTGATTCGAACGATTGCTAATAAAAGCCACCCAATGAGCGGTGCGATAAGGTGATGTCGGGACCTCCGCGCCCGCGAGCAAGTCGGTGGCCCTACGCGTTTCATCCACGATCTCCGTCTTGATATTACTAAATCGGACCCTTATAATACTCGAAACTCAGGACGTTGGTAGGTCATTCTAACATCGAATTCGCGAGAACGAGCGGTAGGTAATAATCGATTGAATGCTTGGCCCTTCTGAGACGAGGGATTCAAAGACGTTCCAGGTATACTAAGGCTGTTCAAACAGCTAACAAATGGCCGGAGGTTTGCAAAGTCCTAACGGTAATTTTTTCGAAGGTCATAGCCTTGAGCCATCTTAAAGTCCCCCTTGCTTGAGAGCAAAATTTTGGGAGAAGGACGCCCCTCTTACGTATCGGCGACTTGATCTTGTCGAGGCCTAAAAGAAACCAATAAAGTATATGTTCGGGGTGGCCAACGAGTCTCCGCTTGGTGGCCAGTAATCACATCCAAAATCTCGTGGTGTAATCTGACGCTACATAGAGGCGCCACCGTGCATTCATTGGGCGGCATGCTTGGCCCATGGTGTTGCAGACACGGCCGAACGTTCTCGTGTGGTACTTCTCTCCCTTTGTTCGCAAGTCAAAGATCTCTTCGTTGCGTACGGCATAGTTGTCTGCTACTCGCGACGGCTCACCCCGTCCACCGGCTGAACTTTGTAGACATCAGGCGCATTAGTACGGCTTACCAAAGGGTCCCGCACTGTCCATTATAAATTTTGTGTATATGGCATCTACCACATGTCGTAGACCTTAGCTACTAGAAGGTGTCCCCAGACCAATGGTACAGCACAAGCAAAATGGTTCTTCCGCTTTTTCTCTTTCCCTCTCTTTTTTAGCCCCAATTGAGATGGTTCGGCAAATGAATGACAAGGCTTGAACGTGTGAGAGCGAAAGGAGAGCCAAAGACCGAGGCCTTCCTTGTGGCTCTGGTGTAGATAGGAGAATGATCGACAGGCGCTGAATAGGCCTTCCGCTACACATGCCTTACTATTTTCTGTGCGACTTCTGCGGCAGACGAAAAATGTGGGGTAAGAACTAAATGTAGTGTGGCACGGGCGGGGCGCATCGTTCCATCACGTGGAGCCGAAAAGAAAAATGAAGGACGCGTCTGTGTCTCTGTCCCCATTCAGGGTCGAGGCAATCAGTCCCTCCCCAATAAGATCGCATCGGTCAATCTGTTTTCTTTTCATTCATTCAGGGCAAAGGTGCACCTCGCGATCTCCGCGCGGATCCAGGATGGGGTAAAAACAAAAAATTTTCTTGTCTCTCGTCTCCGAGGAGAGGGGGTTGTGCGTACGGCTGGGTTGGTCAAAGCGAGAAGATTTACCTACATTGGGTGGTTAGCGTTGGGCGGTGTTAGAGGCAGACAGAAAGGGGGAAAGGCTAGTTACGAATGGGTGTAACAAGGTTTAAGAAGGGAGGACGGCTGCGGGCGCGAGAGATACAGAGAGAGAGAGATAAAGGGCGTTGGGTCGTCCGGGTCTTGGGAGGCAGATGACATGGGACCTGATTTAACCTCATCCGACCAAAATGCAACCTGCTCAGGCTCGGGTAGTACAATGAACGCCCTTTGCTCGGAAAACGGGCATTAATGCGAGGGAAGCGTTGATAAGAGTAACCGCTCAAGTGAATTGGGACTGCCGGTGAGGGACTTGGCGGTCGGCTACAGAGAGAGCGAGATGACGTAACCCCGAAAAGCGCCGCCTCCCCGTTTGAGTGCAGCACAGTACGTTTGGGTGGGTTTAACTCGTCATCAAGAAAGGTGTTGCGTATGGTGAGGTCGGAATGCGACGCCGGCTCCCAAACCTTACAAAGTTTTACTTTCGGGTCGGCAACGGCGGAGGCGGGGGAGGTCTTCCATACGTGGCCACACAAGGAGGCTTGTAGTACGAAGAGATGGCGCGAAGGTTGAGGTTTTGCATGGAAGCCGTGGCGTCATATTATGACGATGAAATACGCGTCGTTCATTTTTCTCAGTCCGTTACACGCCGGGCCGAGTTGTTGCTGTCATCGGTTGAAATATATGAGACATACATGTGGGGGTTTTCAGTCGGCTCTCGGCTCGTTTGGGTCCTTGCTCCCTGCGGCGGATGCACGTACCCGTCGGCAGCCAATTTAATCTTGTCCCCGTGCAGGACGCGACCATGGTGATCACTCCCGTACCTCCATAAATCGCGCTGTTGTAGGGTTAGCTATTTGCAGTGCCCTTAAAAGAGGAGTACAGGAAACTCAAAACAAAAGAGCCAATTCCTTCTTTCCTTTTGTTTCTCGCCATATAGATCAACAACGACAGACAGCGTGACTCTATATCGATGGAAGTAAGCCAAAAGCGAGGCCTTGCTTCTACCCATATAAAATAATCGACATTAGCGGAATAAGTGGTCCAAGCATTCAGTCTTTCTGTGGGCTCCTGAGGCAGAGGGGGGTGAAGTGTGGGGTAAATGAATGCGATGGGCGGCGATGACGGTCGGCTTTTGGTCTTTCTGTCCAACTCAGGGTCGAGACAATTCAATAGAGCGTATCAACCCCAATTCTGATTGAGCGGAGAGACAAATATGC
This sequence comes from Tulasnella sp. 417, assembly GCA_019633465.1. NCBI lineage: Eukaryota > Fungi > Basidiomycota > Agaricomycetes > Cantharellales > Tulasnellaceae > Tulasnella > Tulasnella sp. 417. The sequence continues at coordinate 12,328 of WSTY01000428.1, read as the reverse complement.
TTCTGGGGAACTGTGCTGCTTTTTCATATGGATACAAACAGTCTGAACTAGTCTGAGCCAAATTTAAAGGGTGTGTTGACCCGGACGAGGTGAAAGCAAGAGGACCAAAAGGTTAACCAAACTCACGGCCGGGATGGATAACGCTACGAGAGCGGCGAAAAGATCAGACTAACAAGAGGATAATCGGCCTTATTCTCTCATATGCTTGCCGAGTGATTGGACGCCTCGAAAGATTCCTGGTCCAACACGAGGGTCCCAGTCGAAGGTAAGTTCAAGGCAATTTCCGAGTCGCATTGCCCTGCACATTGCCAATTCTAAAATGCGCGCATCCTCGCTTGCGAGCTCCCATTACTGTATTGCCGACTGGAAGGGCCACACTTGTAGCAAGCTCGTCCCATACGTACTTTTCCGCGACGCGCGGGATGGCTGCTGAGGTGACGGTAACCATGGAGCCTCCCCGTAGTTGACTTTAAGGGATCGCTGATCTAAGAAAGGTTTCCTACCGTTTCGATATGAACAGACCTCGCTCGCGGGTCGGTTCGAGGTGTCAGGGGTAGCCTGGGAAACCGTGCATCGCTGCAAAGCGCCGGCGGCATTGAGGAAACCTGTTGCTCAACGCATTGCTCACCATCGTACAACCACCACTCAGTTCACTCCCCATACCGCACCACCAGATTCTCGAAGAGGTTTCCAAAATCCATGTCCGCGACGGATCCGACGCAACAGACCCTCCTAAGCCCACAAGTAGTGGTAAGCGCCAGCGAGTAGTCCAATTTCAAATGTCTCCGTTGACGCGCCCCTTTCGTCTCCCCCAGGACGAAGAATACAAGAAGCTCGAAAGGTTTCAAGTCGATCGCAGGCAAATCGTATTTGTAGACCACAAGGACCCGCCTCAAGGGGGTTTCGGTGTCGTTCGACGCGCTGAGCTGCACGAGTCTGCCCATCTCCCCGTTTGGCTGGCCACTCGTTGGTATGGCCCACCGCAGTTGGTGGCCGTCAAGCAGCTCAAGGTTCCTTCTATGGATAATCTCCCACCGAGGGTGAAAAGGGTAGGTCTAGCAAGCTTGAGGACTCCCAGACTACTGAAATCGATTCACGGTAGGCATTCACTACAGAGATGTTGGTGTGGTCAAGTCTCGGGGAGCACCCTGGGATCGCCAAGTTCCTAGGATTTTACGCCGACATTAAGCGCTCGCATGCATGGCTACTCTCCCCATGGGAACCCAATGGGAACGTTAGTGAATTCGTCAAGAAGCACGACTTGGAGATTCCCGAAAAGCTGTCACTAGTGCGTCGCGAACGGACCTTTACGATTTTAGTGTGAGATCGCTAATCACTTCGCTTTAGATATACGACACCATCGACGCGCTTTCCTTTCTTCACCAACGGGATTCGCCAGTTTGTCACGGGGACATCAAAGCCGTAAGCTAGATTTAGTCGAACGAGGAAGGTTTTGCTGAATGGATCATTCTTTCAAGGCGAACGTCTTGGTTACCGCCGATTATCGGGCACGTCTTTGCGACTTTGGCCTTGCCCGATTACATGAGGAGAGCGGTCTTGGAAGCCTAGAGACGTCAACAGGCATGAAAGGTTCAATCCGGTGGTGCAGCCCTGAAGTCCTCAACGGCGCACCCCGCGCGCCAACGAGCGACGTGTATGCTTGGGCTTGGCTCGCTTGGGAGGTGCGTGGCCCTGCTAACCTTCGCCTTTGCTCGATGGTAACATAACATCAGGTTATGACTGGGAGTGTACCCTATGAAGGCGCCACCGTCGACTTCGTTATTATGCGCCAAATCTTCGAAAATCTCGTGCCCCAGATTGACGGACGGTCTCGCCTTAGTGACTGCCTTCCACTCTGGGAATTGATGACGAGGTGTTGGAATGTTGATCCTCTGCAACGACCGACGGCCAAGATGTGCAAGACTATATTTAGGCATCTAGTACGTTTTTTCGTGACACCCCCGTTCGGTCTAAGACGGTCCTAATCTCATATAAACAGCCCCGCTGCACTCCCACCCCTGCGAACGTCGACCATCAGACCCGGTCGCCTGCCCTGCTAGCGAACCTCGGCGACCTTGAAAGTTGGAAAGGAAATCCTGAGAAGAGTTCCGCATACCTCGATGAAGCTCTGCGGCTCTATCAGGAGGAGGGAGATACCAAGGGCATCGCCAGCGTTCTCCAGAAGCAAATTGTCGCAGCGTTTCGTATTCAGACTTCGCCAAACTTCGCGATGCGGCTACCACCGCTCTAGATCACTGGAAAGCTCTCGGCGATGCCCTTGGGGTAGCGGAAGCGTCGTACTACCTTGGACTTTCGGTCGGCATGCTAAACCCGGTGGCTGACAGTTTGCCGCTCCTGCGCGAGAGCCTGGAAATTCGTCGTAGGCATCATGATGACATTGGGGTAGTGCAATGCCTAGAGAGAATAGGTGACGTCCAGAGGGCTACTGGTGACGAGCAGGAGGCACTGGCTACACTGGGCGAAGCCGTGGACACAGCGACTAGGTCGGGCGATCGATTGGGATTGGCGAACGCACTCCACATGGTTGGATACACGTACCTCCAGCTGTCCAACTTTGTCAAGGCTGCCGAGGCCCTTTCGGAGGCTATAGCGATCACTCGGAGTGTTGGGTGGGAGGTGGAATTGTGTATAGATTTACAAAGTATGGGTCAGCTCAAGACGCGGCTCGGAGAGCATCGCGCAGCTGAAGCACTGGTAAAAGAGTCAATTTCGATCGCCCGACGTATCGGAAACAAGGAACTTTCAGCACGCGGGCTAAACATACTTGAGGGATGCTTTTCGAACCAATCAAAAGACGAGGCGGCCCCACGCATTGAGGAAGCGTGTCGATTGTGGAGTGAACCTTTACGACCATGGCCGTCGGAGACGCTCGCTTCGTCCCTACTGGCTTTGAAGAGGAGACAAGGTGATTGGGATGGCGCACTCTTTTGGCACGATCACATCATCACTGTTTGTCGTAGCCAGAAGGACGGCTGGCAAGTGGCGGATCACCTGAAACTGAAGGGGGATACCTTGGTGAAAGCGCAACGATACGACGAGGCGGCATTACATTTCGAAGCCGCCATGCTGACCCATCTGGATAATGGGTATTACTGGGACTGGCCGCTAAGCCGACTGTGCGCCATTCCCAAGACGCTCATGAGGTGGGAGCGTCGGTTACCCCTTTTTTGCGATCTCAAGAAACTCCAGCGGCGACAGCCACAGCTCGTTACTGCCAGTCTCAAGCTTCCGATCCCCATCGGCCACCAGAAAACATGAGACCTCGAATTTCAACTTCGAGGTTGCAAAGAGATCCATTTGGACTACACATCCTAGATTTTATCACGTCTGTAGATATCGACAATGCCATTTCCTTGTATATGTATGTGTCGCTAGCCGTGATAGCTCGAGCATGATTCACTGGAGTAGAACTCCTAAATCGTGCTAACCGTCGTGTATCTCTTTTCTGGAACTCATAAGACTTCGAAAAAGGAAGGGCCATTGATTCGAACGATTGCCAATGGAAGCCACCCAATGAGCGGTGCGATGAGGGGATGTCGGGACCTCTCCGCCTTCGGGCAAGTCGGTGGCCTACGCGTTTCATCCACGATCCCCGCCTTATTATTACTAAATCGGACCCCTAACATACTCAAACTCCGGACGTTAGTAGGCCAATCCAATTTCGAATTCGCCAGAACTGGCGGAATATTTGCAAAGTGCTAACGGTAATTCTTCAAGGGTGATAGCGCTCAGCGAGCGTGAGGCCCTGTTGATTGAGAAGCACAATTTTGAGAGAAGGACGCCCCCCTTATAATACGCGAGGGCGACTCCATCTTGTCGACGCCTAGAAGAAACCAATAAAGTATATGTTCGGGGCGGCCAACGAGTCTCCGCTTGGTGGTCCGGTAATCACATCCAAAATCTTGCGGTGTAATCTGACGCTACACAGGCTTCTTTCCGAGTCAGTTGCCACCGTGGTGCTGCAGACACGGCTGAAAGTTCTCTTGTGGTATTTCTCCCCCTGTGTTCGTAGGTCAAAGACCTCTCTTTCAGGTCCGCGTTCAAGAATGAGTTGTAAATCTGAACTGCGGTAGAAACGGTGACGCTTTTGAAAAAGGTGAGGGCTGAGGTTGAGCTATCGGGCGGGTCATCGGAGCTTGTACGTCCTCGTCCACCTCGCGGCTTCCGCTCGAGTGTTCACAGGACGCAATGATCCTCCGGCGAGTGGTGATTGTCGAGTATAGAAGCTCTAGCGCGATACTATACCTGCTAGGCACCGCCCCCTTCACACTTGCCAAGAAACAGACGACCTCTGGCTGTTCTAAATGGGATGAGCGATCACCATCGAGGGTCGGATGGAGCTGGCAACTCCAGTTCGAAAAGCCTATGACTCGCCTGGCGGTCCGAGAATGCAAGAGACACGGCCCGCTTGTCGAGTGGATGTTGTTCGTTGCGTACGGCATAGTTGTCTGCTACTCGCTACGGCGGCTCATTACCCCGTCCACCGGCTGAACCTTGTAGACATCAGGCGCATTAGTACGGCTCACCAAAGGGTCACGCACTGTCCGTTATAAATTTTGTGTCTATCGCATCTACCACATGTCGTAGACCTTAGCTACTAGAAGGTGTACCCAGAGCAATGGCACGGCACAAGCAAAATAGTTCTTCCGCTTTTTCTTTTTCCCTCTCTTTTTTAGCCCCAATTGAGATGGTTCGGCAGATGAATGACAAGGCTTGAACGTGTGAGAGTTAAGAGAGCCAAAGACCGAGGCCTTCGGTGTGGCTCAGGTGTAGATAGGAGAATGATCGACATGGGCTGAATAGAGGCCTTCCACTACACATGCCTCGCTATTTTCTGTGCGGCTTCTGCGGCAGACGAAAAATGCGGGGTAAGAAAACTAAATGTGGTGTGGCGCGGGCGGGGCGCATCGTTCCATCACGTGGAGCCGAAAAAGAATGAAAGACGCCGCGTCTGTGTCTCTGTCCCCATTCAGGGTCGAGGCAATCAGTCCCTCCCCAGTAAGATCGCATCGGTCAACTTGTTTTCTTTTCATTCATTCAGGGTAAAGGTGCACCTCGCGATCTCCGCGCGGATCCAGGATGGGGTAAAAACAAAAAAAAATTCTTGTCTCTCGTCTCCGAGGAGAGGGGAGTTGTGCGTACGGCTGAGTTGGTCAAAGCGAGAAGATTTACCTACATTGGGTGGTTAGCGTTGGGCGGTGTTAGAGCCGGACAGAAAGGGGGAAAGGCTAATTACGAATGGGTGTAACAAGGTTAAGAAGCGCGCGAGAGATAAAGAGAGAGATAAAGGGCGTTGGGTCTTGGGAGGCAAATGACACGGGACCTGATTTAACCTCATCCGACCAAAATGCAACCTGCCCAGGCTCGGGTACAATGAACACCCTTGCTCAGGAAACGGGCATTAACGGGAGGGAAGAGTTGATAAGAGCAACGGCGGAGGCGGGGAGATTGTTCCTACGTAGCAGCACAAGGAGGGCTTGAAATCCGAAGAGAAATCGCGTGAAGTTCGATGAAAGCCATAGCGGCAAATGTCTATGCATCATCCTTCTGTGTCGAAATCTCTCGGTCCGTTCCACGCCAGGCTGAGTCAATACTATCACCGGTCGAGACAGATGAGGCGTACATGTGAGCTCTCCGGTCCGCTCGTTTGAAGTCCCTTGCTTCCTGCGGCATATGCTCGCACATGCAGGCTGCTATTTGACCTCTGCGGTGCACCACCTTGGTGATCACCGGAGGACCTCCATACAGTAGGGTTGGCTACTTGGATCGCCGCCAAAAGAAAGATACGGGAAAACCCAAAACAAAAGAGCCGAGCCCTTCTTTCCTTTTGTCCCTCAGCATCTCGACAGACAGCGTGAGTGTACATCGATCGAAGCAAGCCAAAAGCGAGGCATTGCTGCTACCTATATGAAAATGATCGACATTGGTGGAATAAGCTTACAAGCATTCGATCTTCCCTGTAGGCTTCTGCGGCACAAGCAAAATGGTGTGGGGTAAATGATCATGAATGGGATGGACTGTGATGACGTCCGCCTTTCGTCTTTCCTCTCCAACTCAGGGTCGAGACAATTCAGTAGATCGTATCGGCCCCAGTCTTGATTGCGCGGAGAGGCCAACCTGCTCCTGGGGAATATGCTGCCTTTCAATGTGTTTACAAACAGCCTGAACTGGCCTGAGCGAAAATGGTCTGTAACCTGGACGATGTGAAAGCAAATGGGCCAAGAGGCTAACCAAACTCACGGACGGAATGTGCAAGGTCACGGGAGTCGCGGAGAGAGACTAACAAGACGACAAGCGGCCTTATTCTCTCATATGCGGGTCAAGTAATTGGATGGCTCGAAAGGTTGCATTCCGGCTGTTGCAACACCCCACGGTCGAGGGTCAGTTGAAGGTCGGTTCAAGACAATTCCCCAATGACCTTGTCCTACACCTCGCCCATTCTGAAATACTCACATCTTAGCTTGCCTCCCACTAGTGGCGCCGACCGGAAGAGCCTACTGGCGTCAAGCTCCTCTCATACGTGCTTTCCGGCGACGCCCGGGATGGCTGGTGAGGGGACGGTAACCCTGGACCTTCCCGGTTGGCAACTCTAAGGGGTTGCTTATTGCAGAAGGTTCTCCTGCCATTTCGATATTTATTGAAGTTGTCGCTTGCGGGTCGAGGCGCCAGGGGTAGCCCTGGGAAACCGTGCATCGCTGGAAAGCGCAGGAGGCATCGAGGAACCAGTTGCTTGACGCATTGCTCACCACCATCGTACAATCACCACGGAGCTCACTCTCCATCCTCCACCACCAGACTCTCGACGAGGTTGCCCAAATCCATGTCCGCGACGGAAGCGACGCAACAAACCAACTTAACCCCAGAAATAGTGGTAAGCGCCGGCGTGGTCCAAGTTGAAATCTCCTTGTTAACGTGCCCTTTTCAACCCTCCAGGACGAAGAATACAAGAAACTCGAAAGGTTCCAAGTCGATCGCGGGCGGATCGTATTTTTAGACCACGATGAACCACCTCAGGGTGGTTTCGGTATCGTTCTATGTGCTGAGCTGCATGAATCCGCCCATCTTCCTGCTTGGCTGGCCTCTCGTTGGTATGGCCCACCACAATTGGTGGCCGTCAAACAGCTCAAGGTTCCGCCGATCTCTAAAATTCCGAGGGTGAAACGGGTAGGTCTGGCAAATTAGAGGACTCTCAGACCACTGAGATTGATTCACGGCAGGCGTTCACCCGCGAGATGTTGGTGTGGTCCAGCTTCGGGGAGCATCCTGGGATCTCCAAGTTCCTCGGCTTTCACGCCGACCTCAAGCGCTCGGAGGCGTGGCTGCTCTCACCATGGGAACCCAATGGGAACGTTAGTGAATTCGTCAAGAAGCACAACCTAGAGATTCCCGAAAAACTATCGCTGGTGCGTCTCGAACGGAGCTGAACGGTTGTGACACAAGCTCACTAATTATCTTCGTGTTAGATCTACGACACCATTGATGCGTTGAATTTCCTTCACCAACGGGACTCGCCGGTTTGCCATGGCGACATCAAAGCCGTAAGCTAGATTTTATCGAGCGAGGGCCCATCGGTTGCTGACTGGATCTTTTTTCAAGGCTAATGTCCTGGTTACCGCCAATTATAGGGCCCGTCTGTGCGACTTTGGCCTTGCGCGACTCCATGAGGACAGCGGTCTTGGAAGACTAGAGACGTCAACGGGCACGAAAGGTTCGATTCGCTGGTGCAGCCCCGAAATCCTTAATGGCGACCCTCGCGCACCACCTAGCGATGTGTATGCTTGGGCTTGGCTCGCATGGGAGGTGCGTGGTCCCAGTCACCTCCGCCTATGCTCGATGGTAAGGTAACATCAGATTATGACCGGGAGTGTACCCTATGAAGGCGCCACCGTCGACTACGTTATTATGCGTCAAATCTTCGAAAATCTCGTGCCCCAGATTGACGGACGGTCTCGCCTTAGTGACTGCCTTCCGCTCTGGGACTTAATGACGAGGTGTTGGAATGTTGATCCTCTGCAACGACCCACGGCCAAGATGTGCAAGACTATATTTAGGCATCTAGTACGTTTTTTCCTGGCACCCCCGTTCAGTCAAAGACGATCCTAATCTCATATAAACAGCCCCGCTGCACTCCCACCCCCGCAAATGTCGAGCATCAGGCCCGTTCGCCTGCCCTGCTAGAGAACCTGGGCGACCTTGAAAGTTGGAAAGGAAATCCTGAGAAGAGCTCTGCATTCCTCGATGAAGCCCTACGGCTCTATCAGGAAGGAGGAGATGCCAAGGGCGTGGCCAGCGTTCTTCGGAAGCAAGTTGTCGCGACGTTTCGTATTGCAGACTACGCCAAACTCCGTACAATCGCTACCACCGCCCTCGAGCACTGTAAAGCTTTCGACGATGCCTTTGGTATAGCTGAGGCCTTGTACTACCTTGGACTCTCACTCGGCTTCGCGGTGGAGGAGGCCGAGGTGTTGGAACTCCAGGTCCTGCTCGAGAGCCTAGAAATTCGTCGTAAGCATGAAGACGATGTAGGCATAGTAGAATGCCTAGAGAGAATTGGATGTATACACAAGTTCCAGGGCCAGATGCAAGAGGCACTGTCTACGCTGAACGAAGCCGTGGACATAGCCATTCGGTCGGGCGACAGATTGGGGCAGGCGAACGCACTCCACATGCTTGGATGCACGCACCACGACATGTCAGACGTTGTCAAGGCTGCCGAGGCCTTTTCGGAGGCTATCAAGATCACTCGGAGCGTTGGGTGGGAGGCAGAATTGAGCATAGACTTACTGGCTATGGGTCGGCTCAAGAGGGATCTAGGAGAGTACCGTGAAGCCGAAGAATTATTGCAAGAGTCGATTTCAATCGCCCGACGTGTCACACACAAGTGGACGATAGCACAAGCGCTGGACGCGTTGGGAAAATGCTTTTGGAACCAATCAAAATTCAACCAAGCTGCTCCAATATTCGAGGAAGCGTGCCGATTGTCGCATGAACTGTCACGACCATGGCCTTTGACGGGGTTCGCACCGTCCCTTGCGGATTTGAGAAGTAGCCAAGGTGATTGGGATGGCGCACTCTTTTGGTACGACTACATCATCGCCGTGCGTCGTGGCGAGAAAAAGCATTTCGAGGTGGCGGACCAGCTGGTGCAGAAGGGGCAGATTTTGATGAATGCGCAAAGATACGACGAGGCTGCATTACATTTCGAAGCCGTCATGGCTAGTTGTAGAGAGAACGAGTGGTCCTGGGACGAGGAGCGGGAGAAATTGTGCGCCGTTCCCAAGACGGCCATGGCTTGGGAGCGTCGGCTTCCTCTGTTGTGCAATCTCAAGAAACTCCAGCTGCGGCAGCCACAACTTGTCACTGCTAGCCTCAAGCTTCCGATCCCCATCGGCCACCAGAAAACCTGAGACCCTGTGTTTCCAACTTTCGAGGTTGCGAGGTGAGTCATTATGCATACGTCCACATCCTAGATTTCGCGCTAATTCACCACACCCGTAGATGTTGCTTTTACCATTCCCTTGTATATGCATGTGTTGCCAGCCGTGATAGGTAGAGGATCATCTACTAACTCCTACATGTTACTACACGTCGTATATTTCGTTGTTAGAATTACTAAAGACTTCGAAAATGGAAGGTTCATTGATTCGGATAATTGCTAATGAAAGTCATCCAATGAGCGGTGCGATGAGGGGATGTCGGGACCTCCGCGCCTGCGAGCAGGTCGGTGGCCCTATCCGTTTCATCCACGATCTCCATCTTAATATCACTAAATCATACCCTTAAGATACTCAAAACTCCGGACGTTGGTAGGTCATTCTAATATTGAATTCGCCAGAACTAGCGATAGGTTATAATCGATTGAATGCTTTGCCCTTCTGAGATGAGGAATTCAAAGACGTTCCAGGTATGTGAAGGCAGTTCAAACAATGGCGGGGAATTTGCAAAGTCCTAACACTCATTTTCAGAAGGTCATAGCGTTCAACGACCCGAAAGCCCCGTTGATTGTGAAGCAAAATCTAGAGAGGGAAGGACGCCCCTCTTACGCCTGGGCGCCCCGATCTTGTCGACGCCGAAAAGAAACCAATAGTGTATATGTTCGGGTCGGCCAACGAGTCTCTGCTTAGTGGCCCAGTATCACATTCAAATTCTCGTGGTGCAATCTGACGCTACACAGAGTCGCCACCGTGGTATCATGGGGCGCATGCTTGGCCCAGGGCGCTGCCGATACGGCTGAACGTTCTCATGTAGCACTTCTCTCCCTTTGTTCGTAAGTCAAAGACCTCTTTCAGGTCAGCACTCAAGAATGATTTATAAATCTGAACTGCGATGGAAACGGCGGCGGTCTTAAAAACAGTCGGGCTGAGGTTGGGCTATCGGGTGGGTCATTGGACCTTGTACGTCCTCCTCCGCCGCGCGGCTTCCGCTCATGTGTTCACAGGACGCAATGATCCTCCGGCGAGTGGTGATTGTCGAGTATCGAGGCTTTAACGCGGTACTAAACCAGCTGGACACCGCTCCCTTCACAATTGCCAAGAAACAGACGATCTGTGGAACCAGCTGGAATATTCGAACAGAAGGGGAAGATTCTGATGAAGGCGCAAAGATACGACGAGGCGGCATTACACTTCGAAGCCGCCATGGCGACTCCTTGGGAGGATGACTGGTTCTGGAGCTGGAAACGGGGGCAACTACGCTGGCAACTGTGCGACATTCCGAAGACGGCTATGAAGTGGGAGCGTCGGTTACCACTTTTATGCGATCTCAAGAAACTCCAGCGGCGACAGCCACAGCTCGTCACAGCAAGTCTCAAGCTTCAAATCCCCATCGGCCACCAGAAAGCATGAGACCTCGTGTTTCGGCTTTTGAGGTTGCGAAGAGCGTCATTATACATACGTCCACATCCTATATTTCGCGTTAATTCACCACGTCCGTAGATATTGCTTTTACCATTTCATTGTATATGCATCTTCTGCTAGTCGTGATAGCTCGAGGATGATTTACTGGGGTGGAGCTCCTACATGTTACTAAACCGCGTATTTCGTGGCTAGAGGTCATGAAGACTTCGAAAATGGAAGGGTCGTTGATTCGAACGATTGCTAATGAAAGCGACGCAATGATCAAGCGGTGCGATGAGGGAATGTCGGAACCTGCGAGCAAGTCGGTGGCCCTATGGTTTCATCCACGATCTCCGTCTTAATCGGAGTCCTAAGATACTCAAAACTCGGGACGATTGTAGGTTATTCTAATATCGAATTCGCGAGAACTAGCGGTAGGCTATTATCGATTGAATGCTTTGCCCTTCTGAGCCGAGGGAATCAAAGATGTTCCAGGTATATGAAGGCTATTCAAAGAGCTAAAAAAATGGCGGGGAGTTTACAAAGTCCTAACACTATTTTTCCAAAGTTCATAGCGTTCAACGAACTGAAAGCCACGTTGATTGTAAAGCAAAATCCTGAGAGAGAAGGACGCCCCTCTTACGCCTGGGCGCCCCGATCTTGTCGACGCCCAAAAGAAACCAATAGTGTATATGCTCGGGGCGGCCAACGAGTCTTCGCTTGATGACCCAGTAAGCACATTCAAAATCTCCTGGTGTAATCTGACGCTACACAAAGTCGCCACTGTGGTATCATCGGGCGGCGTGCTTGGCCCAGGGTACTGCAGACACGGCCGAGCGTTCTGATGTGGTACTTCTCTCCCTTTGTTCGTAGGTCAAAGAACTCTTTCAGGTCAGCATCCAATAATGATTTGTAAATATGAACTGCGGTAGAACGGGCGGCGGTCTTGAAGAAAAAAGTCGGGCTGAGGTTGGGCTATCGGACGGGTCATTGGACCTTGTACGTCCTCGTCCGCCTCGCGGCTTCCGCTCAAGTGTTCACAGGACGCAATGATCCTCCGGCGAGTGGTGATGTTCGAGTATTGAGGCTCTAGCGCGGTACTCAACCTGCTCGGCATCGGTCCCCTCACACTTGCCAAGAAACAGACGATCTGTGGCTGTTCTAAATGGCATGAGCGATCGCCATCGGGGGTCGGATGGGGCTGGCAGCTCCAGTTGGAAAAGCCTATGACTCGCCTGGCGGTCCGAGAATGCAAGAGACACGGCCCGCTTGTCGAGTGGATGGTGTTCGTTGCGTACGGCATAGTTGTCTGCTACTCGCTACGGCGGCTCTCTACCCCGTCCACCGGCTGGACTTTGTAGGCATCAGGCGCATTAGTACGGCTCACCAAAGGGACACGCACTGTCCATTATAAAATTTTGTGTATATTGCATCTACCACATGTTGTCGACGTTAGCTACTAGAAGGTGTAC
>WSTY01000427.1:0-19943 GCA_019633465.1 Tulasnella sp. 417 | reverse complement strand
ACGAGAACGCCGCGGTGGTGGGGATCGTTTGCGACGGGCGTCAAAGCCAACAGTTAAAATGATAAAGGAAGGTTAGATATATTCAGTAACAGAGTAGGTAGAGATATATGAAATAACCTTGAACGGCTTACCTGAAGCGTCCTGAAGGTTCGTTTGAAGGTGCTGCTGGGGTTCGGCGTTCATTGTGAAGGTGAACGAAGGCCTGGCCGTCGTATGAAAACTCGGACGAGCTGAATCTCGTAAGATCGTTAATGAAAATACATAAAAAAAGGTTTGAAACGCTTACCTGAGGCATCCCAAAGCGTTGGAAAGGGTGGCGCCGGAGTCCCGTGTTTGTGAACGAACGGCGTGGCAGGGCCGGTTGTCGGGCAAGAACTCAGACTGCCTAAACTTGTGAATCGAGCCAGTGAAACTATTTAACAAAGTGCGAAACGCTTACCTCAAACGTCCCAAAAAGATGTTGAAGGTGGCGCTGGAGTTTGATGTTCGTTCTAAAGGTGAACGAACCTCGTGGCGGTTGTGGCCGCCGCACGAGAGGTCAGGTGAGCTGAATGCGTAAACAGAGTCAGTGCAAATACATCTAATCACCATCACCCGCAAACGAACCACGCCCACCCCGACATCCCCGACCGCCTCTCGCTGTTTTAAGCAAGTATTTCGAACCCTCCTTTCTTTTCTTTTGACTGACTCTAATATTAGGCTTACCTCGTCAAACCCTTCGTACGAGGGGCACGACCACGACCACACTGCCACTCGATCATCCTCAATTTGAACGCCGTACCCCACTACCGTCTTTGAGGCAGATGAGGTAAGCCTTGCGAGCTCTGTTCATATATCTTTACTGACTCTCTGATCAACCTCGCTAGTTTGATCTCTCTCATGACTCCAAAACCACCCCTCCCGTTCGTTTACCTTCGACTTAAACGCGGAAGCCCAGCGTCACTCTTGGATACCGTTTTCTGACGGCTCAGGTGAGCATTCCGCACCTACTCTAGGCAATATTACCAATTCGTTCATCGCCTATATCCTTTTCCGACTGCAATCGCGACCGCCATGAGCGCCATTTCCGTCCGTTCACCCCAGAGACGGCCACCGCGCCCCGGCATCACCCTCCCGAAGCCTTTGCGATGTATAAGGTAAGTCCTTCAAATTCGTTTCATGTGGTTGGTTTTGCTAATTCTTTTATCGAACCTCTTGCACGGACGGCCACTCCCGACTGCTACCACGACCGCCACGACGGCCATTTTCCGATCATCCACTTCCGAAACGGACGCTGAACCCAGCGGCCCCCCATCACGTGCGTATATGGTTGAGCATCAATTCTAATTCTATCCTAATGAGCCACGATGGTTGAGCATCATTCTACCCTACTTTGCGATGATGGTTGAGCATCAATGAGGCTACCGTTTTGATGATGGTTGAACGTCACCATAGGCCCGAGTCATTCTTTATACAAGTTTACGGTGCATCTGTTTCTCCCCTCCCCCCAATGCTCAATCAAGCCGGGGCATTGCCTCCCAGTCTGCGAGAAGCCTCGGCATGATCCAAGGAGCTTTAGCATTGCCCCTATAGTTATTTCCCTTGGCCAGCACTTTCCAAATCTTGTCATTTGCATTAACTGGGAACCAGGTGAATGTGTCGAACTCTTTCTTGAACTGCTTCCTAATCTCGTTGATCTGATCATCTTCCATCAATGCCGTCATTGTAACCCATTCTTGTCGGGATCCAAGATCCTGCCATCCTCCTCCAGATAAAGCGGCTGCACCTTTCTTGGGGAATAGTCGATCAAAGCTGGCATCCCAGGTGGGCTTCACCGGTGTCACCAGCCGTAACTTCCGAAACACTCGCGGTAGCTCTTCGGTAACATTGACCTTGAAGAAATCCAAGTCGACAAGGCTCGGTTCGACTGCAGCCACAAGGTATGCACCTCCATCCCGTTCGTTCGGAGCACGGCTTAACATTTCGCGCAAAGTTCGCACGAACAAGGAATAGAGATTGTGGGAGAAACGCACCCCCTGATCACGGCGAGGATAGTCGAAGGAACCGGCGTGGAGATCCAGATCAAATGGGATGGTCGCAGGGGTAGACGGTGTTGAATTTGGCGAGGTGAGAGAGGGGCTGGAGTTGCGATCCTCATCGCTGGGGAGTTGCTGTTGTGATTCCTCCAACTCAGGAGATGGTGCTCGAACCGCAGTCCGATTGTTTCGACGAAATTCGGCCTGGGGTTGTTGCTTGGATGCTCGCTGGGTCGGCATTGTAACAAAAATGAGAACTTCGGACCATGTTTGAAATCCAAGAGCGCGTGCGATGACTTCTCCATCTGGGAGATTATGAAGCGGGAGTTGAAGTAGACCACCCGACTGCACGAGACGATGAATGAGAAACATGCCGCCTTGAGTCGTCGATTCCCATTCACCCTCGGGTGACCTGATTTGGGGGAGGCAGGAGAGTTGCAGTTCACGCTCGGCCGCTCTGTCGCATGGGCGGGCATTGAGAGCGTTGATAATCCACACGCAAACTGAAACCAGTCCCAAGGCTTGCTTTTGGGTTCGGCGTGTTGGGGTCGATGATAAGTGCTGTTCAAGTACAAAAGATGCGGCTGCGAGGCGTATGCATTTGAAGGTCCTGTGGATTACAAGCACAGTGAGCACCTGCCAAAGAACGTCGTCGTAGAAATTACGAACCACCAATCGTGCACTGGTACGCTCACGAGAGCTCCGATTAAGTGCTGGAAATCAAGCCCAACCATGAAGCTCGTAGCATGCGTAAAGTCTACGCGACCCTCCAGGCGGGCATTACCCGGGACGTTCTGGTCTCGAACCGCCTCGTAAACTCTACGTATCCGCCCAGCGAAGGCCGCAGCGCGTGTAAGGCCATCAATGCGGGTCGTGACCAGAGCCTCCTTTGCGGTGATGAATTTTGCATGATGTCCTTGATCAATGAGGGCGGTGGGTGCCTTGTCAGTGGTGTAGACATTGAGTTTTCGCACATGATCGATGGGAGGCGAAGGTCCACAATGGACACGGAAGCCAGCAGCGTGCTGCATGAGAGCCACAGTATCTGCAGTGAACCGTTGTGTTGACCTGTAGTAGGCGATGTCGTTGATGCCCAAGACTTCACGGAGGATAGCCTCATGTGAATGGGTTTTCCACAGCAGAATCCGGCCCTCTTGAGAGAACTCCAATGCGACGTCAATGTACAACTGGTCTCCTCTGCCCGGGTCAATAAGATCAACCTCGAAGATGTTGAGGAGATTGCTGTATTGTCGGCGTCCACATTGCCCACCGTGATTTCGAGGCCTGTGCCGATACTCCTCCTTGAGACCCTTAGCATCGACGATCCACATGAAATCTCGGGCCCAAGCCAAGTCGTCGTGAAGGTCGCAGTTCTCCCGGATCGTTGCAAGAACCTGGGTGATGATGGACTTGTGAATAGTGTGAGTCGTGTGGGTGATCCCGCCATTCTTGGCTCGAGCACGGATGGTTTCGCAGTTGTAATCGGCCGGCCAATGGGTGATATTGGCGTAAGAATGCTCGACAATAGCTGGTCGGACAGCGTGATTGAAAAACAGCCGATAGTGTTCATCGGTGAGTGACTGAGAGGTTGTGGGATTATAGAGTGCCGGGAAAGCTACATTAACGGCAAATTGGCCAATTGTGCCAAGCTCGTAGTTTGGGAGTAAGTGGAGGGCGACCTGTTGGCCATGAGTACAAGCGCGAGATGATGGGCAGTGACAGCGGGACGAAGACCTTACCTCCGTGTAATTGGAATTCGGGATGTCAACAAAGACAGAGAGGTTCTTGTCTAGGATCCCTCTGGGCCTTGGGATAGTGTACATGTTGAGGGAGGCCTTGATGGGTAGGATGGTAGGGAACACGCCGATGACTGAATCGTAGTCTCGAATGACGGAGACCGCCTGCTGTTCCGCTGGGCTCATCAATGTCAACGAGTTGTCATGAAGATTGATATCATAGAGGTCTGTTTCATCGACTCCTCGACTGGTCAGAGCAAAGTGTGCGGATCTAAAAGCGGCGTCGGCAGGATCATTGATGGGTTCCAGGAGCGCCGCATGCTTGGCGAGCCAACCGCTGAGATTGACAGAGGTTGTGGGATGAGGTTGACGAGATTCAGAACTCATCGCGACAACGTTGGCTGATGTCCTTTGAGGGAGGAAGGGGGCGAGTTTCGGGCTTCTTCATTGAAGTCGATCCGCTTTTATACGGCCGGGAGGCGGTACACATGCATAGTCAAGTACGTTATTTACTGAGGTTATACTTACGGTAAAAAGAGCCATATTTATTACATTTTTACGTTAGGTAGTTATGTCATGTTGTCGTTCACGTTGTTGTTGATTTGGTTGGCTGCCTTGCTCGGGTTGGAGGTTCGAGAAATCCCCTGCCGCGTAATTTCTACGACGGCAGACGGAGACAGCTCAGGTGTGAAGTACCTGTAGAGCAGACAATTGCAGGAACGACCCTCCAAAAGTCTACCGTCGTAGGATCAAATTCGCCTGCAGGCGTAAGTTCTACGACCGCAGCGGGTGTCAGCCGAGGTCTACGCTAGTGCCTGAAGAGCAAGCATTTGAAGCAACCACACAACCTGCCCCTTTGAGGATCTGTCGTCGTGCGGTCAGATTTGCCCGCTGTCGTAAGTTCTACACAGTCGGTGGTTACAGCAGAGGTTGCTGCTCCTCCTAAAATCTGCCGCTGTACAGTCGTTGTGGTGCAGATGAGGCGTAGTTTCTACGAAGCGCCTGCAGAGCGAGCGGTAGCACACCCCGAAACATTTCCCCTCCGAAACCCGGTCGTAAAACTTACCCGTCCTCACAGGTAGGTTGTGAAATCGGTTGTGACGGGGGTTGGGAGCTAGGGTGTAAAGTCTTCGCACCGACACGACCGCTCGGAACTACGACTCCCTGAACGACAAACGACAAGTCATACTCATGTGTTGGCTAAGGACCGAGCATCGCAGGTATCAGATTGACAACATTACAGCAAGATGGTGTAGCCTAAATATCAAACCAACGAACAATGGAGGGCAGAAGGAGATGACACTAGAATGGGTAATGTTCGACCATAAGAATTCCACTTCCAGCGCTTGCGTTCATGCTTGCTTCCCTGCTCGCGGAGGTTGGGGACGTCTGTCTTGGAGGAGGGATCCAATGGTTGATGTCTGGAGGCTTGCCATGGACTCTGAGCCCGATTCACTGTCTTCATAGCCAGATGAGTCTCGGCCAGGCAAACGCCAGCGTTGATCTGTCGATGATGACGCCTCCGACGGCGGCTTGGGCTTTCCCTTTCCTGTCGACGTAGTCTCCTTGCCAATTGACCCTGCTGTTGACACCTCTGCCATATGTACGTTGTGAGCGCGGCTTGCGAAGCCATGTGATAAACGTCACTCACGGTGAGCGGAGGCAACCGCTAACCTCTTGGGCCTTGGCTGCGAAGTAGCCTCTGGGGAACCTGGCGCTGCCCGCTTGGCTGTAATCTCGTTAATCGCCGCAACTCTAATCAAGGAAAGACAGAACGTTACCTTTCGACGGTTTCAACTGCGGCGGGGGATCATCTCGGTCATCAACGTCCATGTCGAGGTCGTGAAGGAATTCATCGAAGTTTGGCGCTGGGGAAACCGTCTCTCTTGTCGCGTTCGCTAGTGACGCGCCGATTTCTGCGAGGTGCTGGTCAACCTCAATCGGAGGGTGGCGATGGGACGGAGGAATGGGGGGTTCCCCTTCCCTCTGCTTCCCTTTGTCGGCATAGGGAATCGCAGGTCGGTCCTCGGTATCGAGAAAGTTGGGGTCCGTGGGCTCTTCGGTGGGCGGGTGTAGGACGGTGGATTGATCAAAGAGCTGGGGCGCATCGATGTCCAGGGGTTGCGTCTCGTCGTCGATTCCAATTTCGAGAAGATTTGGGTCCTTGAGGGCTCGCAAAGCTAACATATGAAGGGAAGAACGAACGATAAATCAGGCAGGTACACGATGATGATTCCTGTTGCTCACCGATTGAGTCCGTGCCGGAGAATAAGTCTAACATGAGCTCTTTCCCCGAGGCGATCTGGTTCATCCATATATCCGTCGTGCCGAGGGCAAGGACCTTGTAGATGAGACAATGCTCGATCTGGCCAAGTCGAACGATGCGATGGGTAGCCTGGTTTTCTTCTTGCTGACTCCAGGCTTGATCCTGTTCGGGCGTAAGATTTACGAGGCCACAGGAAAGAGACGGAACAGTACTCACAAAGTGGATCATCACAGACCCTCTTGTGCAATTCAAGCCGGTGATCCCAATCCCGGACATGACAAGGATGAATGAGTATCCTCCACCGTCGGCGGGATGAGCGTCATCAGCATTGAACTCCTCTATAATCTTGCCGCGCTCGTTGGGGGGGGTATCGCCGGTGAAGGTTCTGACCGCATATCCACGGAGTTGAAGAAGCTAGACATGGCCAAGAGTGTTAATGCGACCGAGGACTGGAACCAAACAGTGTAAAACTTACGCGGACGAGGATTGGAAGATACATTGTATACGTGAGAGTAATAATAATTTTGATCCGTCTTAGGCCACCGACAATCGGCATGTCGGGCGGTTTGACAGCAGGCTCCGCTTGCAAACTGCCGCCCTTCGCTGTTAAAGCCGCTTGCTGAGCTTCCCAGGCGTTGAACACAGCCTCTTGAGACGGTGGCAAAACCTGGTCCCCTGACGGGAACTCCCAGTGGAGAGCGGTTCGAACCCGCTGCGTAACATCCACGTCGTCGGTCGGGTTTTCTGGACGGCGGAGCTCTTCCGGAATGTGGTGATCGAGAATTTCAGCTACCCGGAACATCTTGGAGGGATGGTGTATGGCGAAATCATCTAGAGTCCAGTCCTTTGATGAACGAATCGTCGAACGGTTGACGCTGTTCACCCGACGATGCCCGGGCCACTGGAGACAGAGCCGGTACTCGGTATAGAAGTTCTGCATATACGTTGTTCAGTCACTTGTGCAGTTGGAAAGTCGCGATGGAGGGGCACTCACCTGTGAGTTAAAAACCCTTCGGGTTCCGCCTCTGAAAGCATTTGGAGAACAGGTCAGAGGGTCAAATGTGAAGACTAAACTATCACTTACTCCTCGCTATCCAAGACATCCTCCGACATCGCTTTTGTCTTGGCATCCTCAGCCTCGGACAGCTTGACGAAGGATTTGCTGACCGTGTTGTGGATTGGGGGGAGAATGCGGTTCCCATACGGGTCTTTGGATGCCATCGTTCGGCGAATGATGTGAGGAGCGAACCACTCTTTGAGTAGCGCGATGGCTTCCTGGTTGTCCTGGACAAGTTGGGACTGCGCGGCAAGAATGCTGGCTCGCATGTCGTTGGCGCCATGTGGGAGCGAAGCTTTTTCGCGCCGTTTGGGGAGCAACTTGGTGACTTCCGCCTTCTTAGCGAGGTAATTATCGCCAACAAAGTCGGGAATGCCGAGTACGCATGCCTGCGCGAGGAGGTCGAGAGTGGCGTTATAAACTGGGGTTCCGGTTAGTCCCAGAGTGTGGTGGGAGTTGCAAGAGATCTTGAGAATGCCGTGGGCGTCGCGGTTAACGTTGCGACAGCCATGCGCCTCATCAATGATGTTGACACTCGGTCGGATGGAAAATAGATCGACGGTGCCGTCTTTGAGAGGGACGATACGTTCACCGCAGCGGTAATTATCACCGAGTCCGCGGCCGGTAGGTCGAAGGAGGCGGTCAGCCTCGCGTTTGACGGCCTAAAGCGGGCGTCAGCGACTCGTAAATTCAAAAACAGTCACTTCAGACCCACGTTGTAAGTTGTAACGATTATGCGGCGATGCTCGTCCATCAGAGACTGCTTGTAGTCCTCGGCCCACCATTTCTCCGCGGCGCCTCGTCCACGAGGGTCAAAGACCAGGATGTCCACAAGCGCCGGAACGACGAACGACCGGAGCTCTGAGACCCACTGAGAGAGGAGGTTGTTGGGGGTGATTATGATTATGGGGCCTTGAGGGATATCTTTGAAGCCGCACCAAAAGCGGTTGGCTACCAAGTTTGACAAACATGATGTCAGTGCGCCTGTCCGCTTCTCAATCTCGTACAATTTGCTTACCGAAATGAGGAGGCATTCCTCGATCCGACGTCGGTTGTTGGAGCTCAAACCAGTGCGACACCATGAGAGCGTACGCAATGGCAGTCAAGGTCTTGCCTAGCCCCATGGAGTCGGCGAGGAGGGTGGAAACGTGGACGGGCCCTTCGGATTTCTTAAACGCCTGCTCCGCGATCGCCAGCACCCCTTGCACTTGATGGAGGTGACCTCGGATAAGTCGGTGTGTGCGAGGGCACTTCCGCTCCATCACCTCCTCCTCGATCAGGCCCCTTTGCCTCGGAACGGGGTGAAGCAGCTCGGCAGGCGTCGTTTTCTCGTTCTCGTCGAGTTCCTTGTCCGCCCAATCGAGGAGTTTCTGGAAGTCCCAAGGCTCCGACGGTCCGCCCTTCGGCAGCGTGGCACGGATGGCTTCGAACGGCTTGATGTGAGGTATGTGTCCGGTTGAGGGAATACCGAGTCGGCGATACAGTTCAGGCTTGTCGAGTGCGCAGACTAGGTCAACACCAAGATCTACGGTGCCGAGGACGGTATCCGTGAGTGTTTCGTCATTAGAGATATCGATAAGGTCATCGGAAGTGAGAAAGTGGGCGGCATAAATCTCCTTGGCGGCGTCGATCTGTTCCTTGCTCCAAACCATGCGGTCAGTGGTTCCCCCGGCCCCTTGGATGCAGGTCGAGTCAGTGAAGTGTTGCTTCCAAGAGTCAAAGCTCACCTTTGAATAGAGCTTCTTTCTTCGCGATGACGTCGAGAGATGCGGTGGTGAATTGGTCGAGGCGTTCTTCATCAACACCCTCGGGTTCGATGCTCACGCCAGCATAGACCCTCCGAAGCTGGTTCGCCCGGGTCACTGCATCTTTGAATTTCTTTATGTCGACTTCCGGCGTCTTCATCACTAAGGGAAAGAAAATGAACGGTTTCGGCGAGTGAAAGATGCAGAAAACGCGGCTCACGTACTTAGGAGGGCTTCATCGAGGGTCTCGCGGGCTTTCTGCATGGTCGGCTGGAGGGCACGGTAGCGCTTCCGGTCTTGATCACAGACGCGGTAAACGAGGTCCTTGACAATTACGTCCATGCCGGAGAGGACGGAGGTATGTTTATCGCCGTTATATGCGCTGGGGCCAAAGATGACGGACAATATGTCGGCCTTTTTTTCGTTGGCGACGGTCGCGGGACTCATATCCTGCAAATGAACAGGCGTCAGTTGTGATGGAATAACAAATTCAAGAAGCGGTACCCACGATTTGAAAACCAGCCTCCACTTTGAGCTGTCGTTGGGTCCAACTGTCGCCGGTTCGCACCAGCTCTGCCCGAACAAGGGCGGAGAGCCTCGGAGCCCAGGACCCGTTGGCCCAACGTAGCCAAGTCGCAGATCCAGGTATGTCCTTCATTGCCTCGTGCGAGCAAATGTCTGGTCGCTGCTTGATAGTCTCCCAAAAGACCGTGAATTCGCGACGGTCCTCGTCGTCCGGCTTCCTCCCGCGTGAGTCCGTGAAATCCGGGTCGAACATACCCATCTTCGGAAGCTCGAGAGCGTCGAGAAGGTGGGGCACCCATGGAAGAAGGTGGGGATCGTCCCGATCCTCGGCTGAAATTGGTGGCTGGCCGGGTCGTTGCTGGAGGCGGGGGTCAAGGGCCCTCGCGCGAAGGATGGCGGCGGCGAGGGTGGGGGCTCGGGCGCGATTTACTCCCTTGCGCTTCCGACGGCTTTTTCCGGCGGCGGGCTCGCTTGGAGTGGATGATTTCTTTCCTTGCACGGCCTTCGCTCGACCCTTAGCAGGTGGGTCCGGTGGAGCCGACGAGGAGGAGACGCCGGATTCCGTTGGAGGTGCCGACGTTGAGGGTGGCGGTGGCGGTGGCGGTGGCGGTAGTGGGTTTTGTGGCGGTCGCTCTTGCTGTAATTGTTGCGGTCGAGGTGGTTCTGGCGGTTGAGCGGGGACGGCAGTGGAGGGGCTTCCCGACGGACCAGCAGTCGGCTCGGGAACGGCTGCTTGCTTCTTGGACCTCTTCTTGCGGTTTGCCTTTCCTGGCGCTTGTTGTTGTTGTTGTTGTTGCTGCTGCTGCTGCTCGGGCGGATGTTCTTGGGGCTGTTGTTTTTGCTTGTTTTTGGGGGGCATGGTGGAAGGGGATCGTCAAAGGAGGGACCGTCAAAGGGTGGAAGGGGATCGTCAAAGGGTGCAAGGGGACTGTCAAAGGGTGGAAGGGGATCGTCAGAGGGTGGAAGACGAATTCGTGAAGCAACAAGGGGGGCGTTTTTGAAGATTCGGTCATCGGGGTTTAAAGATTCGGGGTTTGAAAGATTCGGGCATCGGACCGTCGAGAGAGATGGGGAGAGGGAAAGTTAAAACTTACAAAGGACTTTCTCAGCTCCCGAGCTCTTATTGGAGGGCTTCTTCGGCGGGTCTAGCAGACCAGACGTCCATGTCTCGAGGGTCGTCGGCGGCTGGCGAGGAGTTGGGGGTCATCTTCGCAAATGGAACGCGGCGAGAGCTTCCTCGGGGATACGCTAGGTAATTTTAGAATAAACACTCATGTTAGGTTACTAATTCAGATGGGCAGTATGCGAATCGAGATACCCGTATCAGAGTAGACGCGCCCGTGAATTGATCGGGAGTTGAGGGTGGTCGTTGCTCTGTCCAGGATGCCTCCACAGCACATCCTATTTACTTGGGGGACCGCGGCATCGGTACGTGTTCCAGATCATCAAGAGTTAGTTCGTGTGGAGAGGGAGACAGGGAGGGAGTCGCTCACACTATTCAACGTCTAGAGGATAGCAGCACAATGCCCTCCACAGCCGCAATGTGTCTCCAACGTCAGCTCTGTCTTCTCTACCGCACCGCTGGCGATTCCCGAGAGTAGTCTCGATGGTAGTCGGGCTTCCGCTTGAGCTTGCGCCAGGCATGGATAGAGCGTACTAAGGCTGCTACTGCTGTTTGCCGTTTGCTGTCTGTTCGCTGTTGTTGTTGCTGACCGATGTTGAACGCGTTGCGGTCATGCGGAGGGACGGTGGTTGATGGCGACGGACATGATGTGGGGGAACAGAGAGTTGTTTAGGGTGTTGTGAGCCGTCAACCCCTGTGTGATGATCGAATTCGGGATTGGTTACTCACTTGAATACACCCACGACTGGCCTTTGCTGGTAGTCAGTTGTTTGATATTTAGGTTTTTGTTGTTGTTGTTGCCGTTATGTTTATGTTGTTGTTGGCGTTGGGGTTGGGTGGTTGGCACAAGGGGAAGCGGAGTGAGGCGTGGTAGAGCTTACGCAAGTCCAACCAGACCCCTATCTCTCTCATTCAATTAAACCTACCCCAACTCGGTGAGCCTGCATCATCGCACGCGGCTGCAACTGTCTCATGACTTTTTTTTCAGATCCATTGACTTTACTTTCGGGCTAACTCGTCATGTAAGCTACACTCAAACCTAGAGTCCCCCGCGACTCGGACCCTGACGTGCGCTTCCCTCTCCCTGATCTGGAGAGGACCTCTTGGGAGGCCTCTCGCCTCGCTCAATACTCGAAGAAGATTACCATCCCCTCCTCTGCCACCGTCATCTCTCTCGACGCCGACGTCCCGGCTTGCCGCGATGCCAAGGAAGCCATTCAACGCTCCAAGTAGGCCACCCCCTCAGTCAGATATTTAGCCCGCCATCGCTCACCTTCAACGCTGACTCTCGTCCCTTTAGACCAAGCGCAACCGCCAAAGAAGTCTGTGGTCTCGCTCAGTACCAGTATCTCCTCCCGTGACATCCAAACCGCTGCCAACCCCCCCCCTCCCCCAACATCACATCGCCAAGGAAGCTTCTCGCTTTTCTCAATTCTCCAGGACAGCAGTCTTCTTTTCAGGCGAGACCAGGTCTGCCGCAAAACCCGTCCGACACTGACGTTTGTCCCCTCGCAGGAAACCCATCGCCGACGCAAGCTCTACTCGTCAACTTCCAGCATTAACTACTCAATGTCGCTACCCGGACCGGCCCATATTCTGGTAAGTGCTTTGTGTGTTAATAATGCCACGCTGTGTATGTCTCTTTCTTCCCGATTAATCGTTCGCCTTTCTGACCCATCTTTCACTATGGTATCCACCAAAGAGTTCTGGTTGTTCTCCCCCACCACCGATAAACCAACCTACCGTCACCATCCAGCTCTTCGAACGAGAACGTGCCCCTACCAAGGACAACGACCTCCTCGGCAACTTCGACCTCAGCAGCATCTCACCGGATCCTCGTGCTCCTCAGACCGAAGTCAGCGTCGAGATCGAGCCCAACGCTATCCCCCAAATCGGCGCCGTCGGGAAGGGCACCGGCAAGTCCGAGTCTATTCGGATCATCTACCCGAAGGACCATCTCCAAGTCATGGCCAAGGAGGCCGGGGAGTTAGCCGCCGAGCCCGAGGCAACCTTACCCAATGCGGCACGATTGTAAGTATCGTTCCTTTGTTCTCATTGATCACCCCAGCCCTAGTCTCCACCCCTCCTTGGCTGCGTGGCTCAAACAGTCTCGTCCGACCCAGTTGTGTTTTCATCTATTCTATCGATAGATCTTGTATTTACAGTTCATAGAGAGGCAAATGACTATAACAACGTAAAAAGAAACCTGACCAGCAGTTTAAAGTGCACAAGCGAAGTAAGAATTGCGCAGTTGCGGTACTGCGTAAATTCTACGAGGGTCGTAGGCTGCGTTCCGCCGGTGATCCGGAGCGCGCTACTGCCAGCGACGCCCTCGTAGTCTCTACGCCAATCCCGGCACCTACCTGCCCGTGCTTGGGGCCCGTCCCCATGCTCCGTTCCTTCCGTTAACACGTTTAGTACGAGGTTGTAATGGTATCATCATAGTCGATGCGCGCGTTGAAGCCTTGAAACGTTCTTGAGAGGTCCCAAGTCGATGTCGATCCGGGGAAACCTGGACGATGAGAGTGGTTGAGATCGTCTTGAACGGTGACGGAAAGACGTTTAAAAAAATGTGAAACGCTTACCGAGAACGTCCCAAAAGCTCGTTGAAGGTGACGACGGGGTTTGGGGTTCGTTGTGAAGGTGGGGGTCATTCGTGGAGTTCGCGCGTGCACACGGCGTTCGTAGAGTTTACGCGCCGTGACTGATGCTTCTCTCCCCAGCACCCCTTTCCCGAATGCGGCTACCCCTTGGAAGGCCGAGATAAAAAGGGGGTGGCTGCCAGATCAGGTGGAGAAGCTGGGTGAGCTAGTAGCTTAGATAGAGTCAGTAAAAAATCGAAATTAAGGTGTCGTCGTTGGGGTCGGGAGAGAGGTGAGGATGCCCAAATCGGGTGCGAGAGTCGATGAACGGAAGGGAAATGAGTTGAGTTGAGAAGGCTTACCTAAGGTCTCGCGGAACGTTTGAGGAGGTGTCGCTAGGGTGTGGCGCTCGTTTTAGAGATGAGCGGGGCTAATTTTGGTAACAGTGTCAGTGGAAAGACATTAAATAAAAGGCTTACCTCATACATACCAAGGCATTCGGGAGCGCTGTGTTGAAGTACAGCGCTGATTTTGGAGTTGAAAGGATGCCGCTGTGGTGGGGGGAGGAAGAACGATGTCGGGGGCGGTGGAGGTTGGGTCGACAAGTCGAATACTGCGATAATCAGCCAATACAGGATGATGAAATGAGATTGAAAGACTGACCTAATGTCTCGGTTGTGTCGCTGAACGTCGTGATGGAATGCCCTGGTGGCGTCAGGGAGGGATCAAAACCTGTCAGGGCCGTGGAGGTGGGGTTTGAGGGCCGACTACTGCCATAATCAGTCGGTAAAAGAATGGACAAATGATGCCAAAAGACTTACCAAGGTTATGTTCCGTTGGTCATAAGGAAAAGATGGGGCGAGAGACGTGTTTGGTGTGAGGAAATCCCCTATGACGCAAAGACCATCAGAACGTAGAATTCCCGACCCCAAGGTAGCGAACAATTTGCGTCATTTTCCCCTCGTCAATAAACGTATTAAAAACAGTCTCAAAATACTTACCTAACATCGTCTAAAGTCTCTCCGAGGGCATCGAGGCTTGCAGGGCTGGATTGGATGATGAACGAGCGGGAGGGCCGTAGCAGTCGTTTGGAAAGTGGCGCCGCCTGAATGGGGCAAGAGTATCAGTCAAACGAATAAAAATAATTCCAAAGGCTTACCTTCGTCATAACCAACATCGCCTGAAGCATCGCCAGCGGTGCCGATCGGGTGGAGGGCTGGCTTAGATGGTGAACGGACGGCTGGAGAAGCCGTGGCGGTCGTTGGAAGGGGGTGCTCCCTAAATTTGCTAGGAGGATTAGTTGAACACATTAAGCCCGATTTCCAGTACTTACTTAAGGTTTTCCAAGCCATCTCCGAGGTGAGGTTAGGTTAGATTGACTTTAGGGAGGGGAGAGAAGTCAGCAGACGCGGTTGGGTGGTGAACTCATCAAATTGCAGAATTTTGACAATTAGTTAACGTACTGCGAAAGGATCCAAGATACTTACTAACGTCATATGAAGTGTCGCTGAAGGTGGAAATGAACGGGGGCCGTCGTTCGGAAGGTCGGGCAGAAGGCGGAGGTGGGGGTTTCCCCCCAATTGGGAATAAATGAAGGGGGAGCGAGCGGCGGTGAAGGGACGTTGAGCAGCCGAAAAGAGGATGCAGGTGGTATCGAGATCGTCGTTGGCACTTGATCGGATGGCGGACGCTCGAGAGTTTTTGACGATCGTTGAACTCTCGAGGTTCTGGCGATCGTCAAAGTCTCGAGAAGACAGCCACGAAGAGAACTGAGAATGGGAGGATAGCAGTACTTAGCAAATAAACTAGATATAAATGAAAGAATATCGGACTGACAGTCTTTCTTCGTCAAACGACGAAACTCATGAAGTGACTCTGGTGTTGTTCCTGGCGAGGAGGAAGGATGTGAGATTATGACCGACTACCCATCCATATTACTCACCTTTTCCCCACACCGTGGCATATTTGTTGGTGAGTCGAATCGTTGCTTGGGTTGGCGTTGCGGTAAGTGGATCCGGAGGGTCGTGTGTTCACTTACTCTGAAAGACTTGGGGGGCGGAGTTGTTGGGTAAGTAAGTCAAAGCATTCAAAAAGATGTGAAGCGCTTACCTATCATGTCCCAAAAACCCTCGTAGTCTCTACGCCAATCCCGGCACCTACCTGCCCGTGCTTGGGACGTTGACTAACTAACTACCGGACGTCGACCCCACTTACATGTCTGCCGGTTCCGCTGGCTCGTAATCTCTACTCCTCCGGGCAGTGGGATGAGGCGTTCATCCCACGCCTTTCTTCCCTTCAATTGTCCACGACCACCCCCTAACAACACCTCCCTCTCCTCACATCATGCCCGTCGCCGTCTCCGCCGTCCCTCTACACAACCGCAACGACGCATACAACCTCGGCTAGCAGGAATAGCGACAGCAGCAGCAGCCTCAGTACGCTTTGTCCCTCTCCCCGCCAAAGCCGAAATGTCTCGCACGGCATTAACCTTCTTTCCCGGCCCCTAGACTCCGAAAGAAATGATCCTCGGAAGATGAAGGAGACCGCTGACGCTTACCTAGGCGAGAAGGTCACCACACCGTCGTCACTGTCCCCGCCTACTTCAACAACGCTCAGCGTCAGGCCACCGAGGACGCCGGATCCGTATCGTCAACGAACGAACCCACCGCCAGAGTCATCGCCTACGGTCTCGACAAGAAGAACTCCCCACAACACTGGGTAAGTATCTCTTCTTCCCGATTAGTCCTTCACGTTTTTTACTATCTTTCACTATAGTATCCCAACCGAAATCCCCGTCACCCTCGCTGCATCTCCAATCACGAACGAAAACCAAACGTCCCCGCACTTCGACAAACCAACCAGCTCACAAGAGATCATCTACTCAACCCTCGGTCATCTTCTGTGGCAGAAACGGCTCCCACACGACCCCATTTCAACCTAAACACCCCTCACCTCAAGCGATCGTACCAGGCCTTCCACGATACCAACGACGAGATCGACGCGTATGTCAGCTTCTACAGAATTTCGAACGTCGCCCGCTGATCTTTTCATTCAACACCACAGCTTTCACTTCCTCGCCTGCTCGGTACGCAACACCGTTTCTTCGGTCGGCGAGATCGACGCTGACGGTATCCTCCAGTTCGGCACTGGCATTTTTCTATTACAATTATACAGCGGTTTCGTGTTTTCTGTTTTATTGTTGTCAATCTGATATCTAGGTGAGGCGAAGTTTCGATGGTCACCGACCTGAGCGGTGAAGTCGGCGCGTAAATCTTACGCCAGCCCTTCCTTCCAACGAAGTCAGGAACTACAACGTGGACCAGCAACGCAAGAAGACTGGCATCGATGTCGCCAAGGAGTCGAACGCGACATCATCAGCGGCCTTAGCACGCTTTGTCCACGCCTCGCGCCACCTCAAGTGAGAGCCCGACTACCATCGTCCCTCCCGCTCCCTCTTCTCGAACGCTTTGGCATACTTAATGAATGTAAGTGTTTCTAGATCAGTCTACGACGCTTTGCTAACTAGTTGGTCTGTCATGTTGCACGATCTCAACGACCACCCCTCCCGTTCGTTCGTTAATCTTCAGATGGTTTATCGCACATACTTGTCCGACCACTCGCACGACCCACAACCACCCCTACCCTTCGTTGACTTTGGTTTGAACGCAGCAGCCCAGCACCACTCTTGGCTGGCGTGCGTTTCAGATAGTTTAGGTGAGAAGTCTGCGCCCACTCTAAACAATATTACTCATTCCTTTATTGCTTATAGCCTGTCCGACTGCTACAAGACCACCATGACCGCCATTTACGCACGTTCGCCTCGGAGACGCACACCACTCTCCTGAACCACCCTCCCGAACCCTTCTGATGTATCAGGTAAGTCATTCGAAGTCGCTTTACTAATCCTTTTATCGAACTTAGGTGTCCCAGCTGTCGCACGTACGGCCGCTCCCGTTCATTCACCTTGAAATTGAATGCACGATGCCAACGCCACCTTCCGAGCTCATTAGGTGCGCTTCGGTGAGTGTTTAGAACCTATTCATTCTATTTTGAGGACTCTGTTTAACTCTGTTACTAAAATTTCGGTCATTTGATGTCTTGCACGACCTCGACAACGGCCCCTCCCATTCGTTAAACCTTCGAATTGAACACGGCGGCCTAGCACTACTCTGGGCAAGTATCTCTGACGGCTCAGGTAAGCATTCATAGTTATTCCAAGTAATATTACTCATTGATTGATCGCATATAGCCCGTCCGACTGCTACCACGACCGCCATGAGCGCCAGTTATTTAATCGTTCACTTCTGAAACGGATGCCACACCCCAGCGCCACGCTCCCAGACGCTTTGAGATGTCTGAGGTAAGCCTTACGAATTCGGTTAATGTGTCTTCACTGACTCTCTGACCAACCTCGCTAGTTCGATCTCCCGCGCCATCTCCACAACCACCCCTCCCGTTCTTTGGTCTTCGACTTGAACATGGCGGCCCAGCACCACTCTTGGCGAGCGTTTTCTGACGGTTCAGGTGAGTACTGCTCCTATTCCAAGCTATATTACTCATCCGTTTATCGCATTTAGCCTGTCCGACTGCTTGCGAGATCACCACGACCGCCATTTCCGTCCGTTCACATTGCAGACGGACGCCGCACCCCGGCACCACCCTATCATGCCCCTCGCAATCCCCGCCGTCCCTCTGCACAACCGCAACGCGTACAACCTCGGCCAGCCTCAGTACGCTTTGTCCATGCACTCTCAAGTGAAAACCCTACTACCGTCGTCGCTCCCGCTGCACCTTCTCGGACGCTTTGGGAGACTTAATGTAAGTGTTTCGAATCATATTATGTATTTTCACTGACTCTGTCATAGTTACTAAAGTTAGCTGGTTGGACGTTTTGCACGATCACCACCCCTCCCGTTCGTTAATTTCCAAATCGAACGCAGTAGCCCAACGCCAGACTTGACAAGCATTTTGACAGTTCAGGTAAACATTTCGCTCCCTTTCAAGCAGTATTACTGATTGGTCTAATGCTCATACAGTAGTCTGTCCAACCGCTCGCACGAACGGCACGAACGGCACGACCACCGTTCCCGTCCGTTCACCTCCGAAATGGACGGCACGCCCCTCCGCAACCCTCTCGAACCCTTTAGGATGTCTCAGGTATGCCTTTCGAACTCAACAACGACCTCTTCCGCAGGATGCTCAAGCCCGTCGAACAGGTGTTGCTTGACTCTGGGATGAAGAACGAAGACATCGACGACGTTGTTCTCGTTAGTGGCTCCACCACCAACCAGCCCACCCCACTGTCACCATCCCGGCTTACCTCGGCGAGAAGGTCACCCACGCCGTCTTTACTATTCCCGCCTGCTTCAACGAGGCTCAGCGTCGGGCCTCCAAGGACGCTGGTACCATCGCCGGTCTCACCATCCTCCGTATCGTCAACGACGAACCCACCGCCACAGCCATCAGCTACGGTCTCGACAAGAAGCACCCTTCCCCCCACAATGCCGTGTAAGTCTCTCTTCTTCCCGGTTAGTCGTTCTCTTTCTGACCTATCCTTTACTATAGCGTTCCAGATGTTCTATATTGCCGCCGATAACCAGTGGACCGTCTCCACCGAGACGTTCGAGGGTGAGCGGGCCCTTACCAGTTCGACCTCAGCGGCATTCCACCGGCCCCTCGTCGTGCTCGAAGTCAGCTTTGAGAGCGATGCCAACGGTATTCCCCAGTTTGGCACGATCGAGAAGGGCACTGATAAGTCCGAGTCCATCCAGATCGCCAACTCACGACGGCCACTGTTTGTCCACCCCCGCCCCCAAAAAAACGAACGCCACACCCAGCCCAACGTTTCTCGACGGCTTCCTGCTGTGTTAGGTAAGCATTTCGAACCCACTTCTTTGCTTTTAACCTAACTGACCCAACAAATCTGACCTCGTCCAACCCTTCGCGTGACAGCCGCCACCACTACCACACGCCTGTTCGATCATCCTCAATTCGATTACCGTACCTCACTACCATGATATCAGGATTCTAAATCAGGTAATCTCACATCTCAATCAGTAACACAAATACAAGCTGTCTCTTTTCTTTCTATTTAGTTTCTTATAACATCCTGTACTTCATCTTAGTGCATTACATTCATGTACATATATATAAATGAGGGTTGCAAAACAAGACAATGGGCAAAGGAGGAAGGCAAGTCTGGAAATAGGGACGGTTGTAACTTCGATGCACTGATGGGGGATGAGGAGCCGCAGCTCGTAAACTCTACGAGGGTCGCGTCTGTGAGGGGTGGCTGCATGCTACTGAGCCACTGCATGCACTCGTAGAATTTACGCGAGTTTGTACACCTACCTGCCTGCCTGTGGGTGTGGCGCTGCTTGCCGGGCGTCGTTACCTCGACGCCAAGTGCCTCGGTGAATTCAACCTGCAGCATGGTTGCAGCCCCGCGTAAATTCTACGACGGTCGTGGCCTGGACGGGCTAGCATCCCGCTGAGCCTACTGCGTGGCCTCGTAGAATTTACGCGGGTCTGCACACCTACCTGCTAGAGGCAAGTCTGGTATGGGGACGGTTGTATCTTCTGGACACCTGAGAGGGGGATGAGGAGCTGCAGCCCTGCGTAAATTCTACCTTCGCGGCGTTCGTAGAGTTTACGCCGTGACCAGCGCTTACCTCCCCAGCACCTCTGCGGCTCCCCCAAACAACATAATCGACTCGCGCCGCCATAACTGCGTCTTTGGCAATGAATTTAGGTAAGTATCCCTAGCTTTCTTTCGTATCCGTACTAATCCTTCACCAGTCCAGGCCCCCCGGTCTTACATCAGGAAAATCCACCCAGCCATATAGCAATAAGGCTGGGTATATAGCGTCCCATAGCACTCTGTCATGCTAGCTT
>WSTY01000426.1:0-19958 GCA_019633465.1 Tulasnella sp. 417 | reverse complement strand
GGGCGTTTCTTTTCGTCATACGACCAGCAGTCCGTCATTATGCTACAGAGAGTGATGACGTGGGACATGCGGACGTCATCGTGAAGTGGTGGCAGTTGCTGTCTAACCACTTTCGGGATAACCGCTTTCCAGGATTCCGTTTCGGGAAAAGGTATCTTCTCAGTCATAAGCTTTTTGGTGGAATTGGAAAGCGGTTAAACTTTGGCATGCTGGGTTTGGGGGCGAGCTTACCTCCCAGCAAATCCACCCAAACGCCCACATGTCACTTGGCAAATCGGGGTCTTCTCCTCCGAGAACCTCAGGAGCCGCCCAGCGAACCGAAAAGAAATTGGCGCCGGTTAATGTTAGCTCGTTGGTAGAGCCGCGAAATTTGACTTGAGGGGAACTCCTATCCTGGGCAATGCTCGGAGTCGCCTCGTCTTCCAGCATCTCGGCTCCAGTTGGCTTCTTCGGCATTGAATTGGTTACGAAGCGAGCCGAGCCAAAGTCAGTGATAACTGGGTCGCAAGAATGGTTTACTAAGATATTAGACTGTCGAATGTTCAGAAGAAGGAACCAGCACCCGGCCATTGCAGTTGACTCACAGACTTAAGGTCTCCGTGGCAAATGGGAGGTTGCTGTTCGTGAAGGTATTGGATACCTCTCAGTGTCCCCTGTATCTGTGGCGAATTCATTAGACCTTTATGAAACTCTGTTGAATAATTCTCCCTGACCAGGTAAACTCGTTCAGGAATTTCCCATGTTCCGAATGATAAAAAGTCCCGAACGCTTCCGTGAGCTTCCCAAGGAGAAACCATCCAGGTTATTCCATTTTCAAAGTCTTCGACGAATCCAGTAAGCTGGGAGACATTGAGATGTGATAACTTGGTAACAATGGCTAGCTCGTTAACGAAGGCCTAGGCAGATACAAATTGTAGCAGCTCAAGTCACAAGAAAACAAAATCCGGATATGGTACATACGTTGAAGAATTTGTGGTCGTCTCCTTCGCGCCTGCCTTCCAGCTTCTTGACCGCCACTTTCGTCTCTGGGCCCGAAAGCAGATCGTCATAGGTGCCTTCGCCGGATAGCAAGGTCGCCATCACGACAGCGCCTTGACCGCCTCTTATGGGATCACTGCCGTAAAATATGATGTTACAAGGGTCAATACGATACGCCGCCATTCCAGCAAGAATATCCCTCTGAACAGGTATCGAATCCATATTTCTTAAGCCATCGCTCGTTCGAGACTTAGGGAGGTCGACTCACCGCAGACTGCTTGTTCGTTTCTGACTCGAGCTCTCGATCGTATGGATCGCTGAGCGCCAGGCTTGGTAGAGGCGATGTCTCCCCTCCCTCTTGTTCGGTGGTGCTGCTCATTTCCTGCCAGACGAGGTGAAGTAGTTGTGAAGGGGGGCTCCAAGGTTAGTAGAGTGTGGTGAAGGAGGTGGCTTTTAACCAACGGAGCACCCCGAGCACGTTGTCGATACAACATCTCCTGCCAAGCATGTTCTCGCATGCGTGTATAAGTGATACCGAGCCGATGTGGCTTCGGGTTCACCAAGCCCGAGGCAATACTGTCGTCGGGGATCTTGGCTGGGAGCCATTCCCTGATAGGTTTCCGATAGCGCTAGATCTAGAGGGATTTCTCTGTCGATGTCTTTCTCTTTAGAACAGATAGCCTGAGACAGTGAGACAAGGTGTGCATCGCACAATGCCGAGCGCAAACTGATGGCTACCATTCGGCACCGAGCCAAAATCGACTCACACTCCACAGAGATCTAGTAAGAATTTGCTTTCATAGGGGGAGATACGTAGCTCTTATTGTATTTCTGGTGGTCACGGGCACCTATGCAGCGTCAGAATCAAGGCTGATGTGGCGTGGAAAAGGGCTCGTGTTATGCGAACAGTCTTCACTCCATCCCTGGCACAATCGCCGCGCATGTAGCAGGGGAACGCGAACCGCCAAGCGTTGTACCTTACTCTTAATCTAGCGACTTACTGTAAGGTCGATATTTCCAACCGCTTCCGCTCCGCTCCGCATCGATTGCCACCCCCCCCCCCCAGTCGTATCTCAAAAACAAAGGACTCAATAAAATAAAGAGCCAGTTACACGAATTATAGTACAATGGACCGACCAGTGAGGGTTTACCCAGTCCTGCTAAGCCAATAACTAAAGGTAAAGTACAAAAGAGGAAGCCAACGATCGCCTTCCAAGATCCTCCCTTCCAACAATCCAAACCCGAGAAATCCCGTTCCCATCTCCTTTGCAGGGTCCCTCTCACTCTCGTCGTGACCTGTTGTACATCCAGCTCTCATCGTCCGCACCAGCCATAGCGAACGCTCGCCCGATCGAGTCACCGAGATGTGGATCCACTTTCGGTGCGGTAGAACGTCCACCTGAACTGGCCCGACAGCCCACGGAGCCGTTCTTTCCCTGTCGCGAGCTCGCGTCTCCAGAGTTCCAACTTTCGAAGCTTGGACGAATTCCCATGGGCGCAGTCTAGCAAAGAGTCGAGGGTTCGCGTCAGTCAAACAAGCGGGCGGGAGGCAACAAGCAACGAAGAACAAGAACTCACTCCAGTCCCAGCGGAATCCGGCCTCGGCAGACCCTCGGGATGGATCGTCAACCTCCTAAAGACATTGCGTTCTGCTCCATGTGCAACCCGCAAGCTCCACAATAGACACGATCCCCCTCGTTCAAGTTCAATTTCTTGTTCCCCACGTATTTGCCCGTTTGAGGGTCGAAGATCAGGGTTAACGAGTTTTCGGCTGACGCGGTGCTTATGCCTGCGATGATCAGGTCCGATAAGGGGTCGACGAAGAGTTCGGGGAGGAGCTTCATGGAAGGTGCGACGGAGATGGGCGAGCGGCCGTACCGCTGGAGGGAGGAGTTGCGGTCGAGTCCGCGCATTTCGAGGGCGATCTAAGAGAGTCGGTGGATCAAAATGAGTATCCCACCATAACGACAAACGCTAGGACCGAAAGCACTCACGTTCGACTCATGCCTGTCGTGCACCATGCTCAACAGCAAAATCACCAACTCCTTCTCTCCACCCCGTCTTTCCGAACTGTCCACGAACGTGAAAGTAGCCGCAGCGGGTCCCTCAAAGATCCTCGCCTCTCCGTGGTCCGCGGGGAAACAATGCACCACACCTCTCCTCCGATCCTTCTCCGTCGCGCAGATCGCGTACCACTCTCCATCGGGGTCGTTATCGGCGTCAACCAGTACCTCGGCGCCCGCGCGTGCAAAGTGAACACCTGCTCGGGTTCCTCCCAGGGCTCGTACGACCACTGCCAGAACCGACCGTCGTTGTCGACCCAGCAAAACCCGCGGTTGTTTGACGTCCATTTGCGGATTTGGATGTTCGTGGCTTTGAACTTTTTGATCACTCTGGTGGTTTGGACTGAGTGGACGTACAACAACTTTTCTGAAAAAGCAAAAGAAAAAAACAAGACGGTTTTCGTCTTAGCGGAAGATCCCGGGGGAATGGTGTCGTTCAAGACGCACCCCGCGTGACCAGCAAGAACCGCCCATCGTAACTCAACCCCGCGCTCTCATACTTGACTTCGATAAGGTGGATCTGGTTCTCCGAGATGTTATACACCATCCCCGCTCTCTTCTTCTCCGACTTGTGGATGAATAGCACGTGATTTGGGTAAACGCCGGCTACCTCCCAGTCGTCCTCGAACCACGTTGCGGGTAAAGCAGGTTTCCGGTGCCGCCGAGCATCGAAGATCGTTGCCCGCTGCATCTCCAAGCCAGAGAAGTCTCGAGAAGGTATGTCTTCCACGACGGTCCTGCAATACACAAAATAAAATAAGAGGACGGCCAAGTTAGAACCCGAGCCTTTGGATCTCGGCCGGCAAAGAAAAGTTTTTTTCTAATTGACTTACGATGGTCGGTTACCTTGTGACCAGCCGAAGTCTATTGTACGAAGCGAAGCGGACGACATTCGAATTTCGTCGTACAGGTCGAAGTCGTTGCTGGACGTGAGTCCCCGTGAGTACTGAGGATTGGGTAAGGTTGGGTCGGGGCTGAGCGGCATGCTGGGACGTCTGTTCTCGGAGGTTCCCGATAGCAAAAGGAGGAAAAGGGGAAGCGGAAAATTCAGTATTAATTGTTATTTTGGATTATTGGGTTATTTTACGTCCGCGAAGGCCGTTGGAGTGGAACACGTTATGACGCGGGGGTGTAATCGGATGGCGGTTTTTTTACTCACCAGTTGATTGCAGGCGGGCTAAGATCTGTTTGGCTCTCTGGAGATAAGGGGCTGGATGTTGATATAGGGGATGCGGAGCGTGGTGAAGGTGGTGCGAGGCGAGGGTTGAATGACGAGCTGGATAATGGGAGGTCGAGTCGAGTTGCGCGGGCTGGCAGTCTTGGAGATGCGTCGAGGGGGTCCGCTGAGAACGTTATTTTTTGTGTGAGTGGGTTCGTAGAGCAAGAAGGGGGGGAGGCAAGAGGGCTTACCTGGCCCAGGTGGTTGATATCTAAAATTCGGAGTGGTTGCGATCGTCGGTGAACCCCCATACCTCGAAGAGGAGGAAGCACTCTGGTACGACGGAGGATGGCGCGTGGAATATGCCGCTGACATTTTCTTGAAGAGAAGGGAAGGTCAGACTCGGCTTGGCGGGGAGGGGTAGGTGGATGACTTGGGGTGGAAGAGGGAAAGGAGGAGTGGGACAAGCAAAGGGAATTTCCTTTGGGTATATGTACTGTGAAGAGAAGAGGATGGTTGGTTTGCAAGGAGATGGCAAGGTTCTCTGTGTCTTATCGCTTGTATGGGAAGGGGGGAGAATGCGAGTCTGGGTTTTCAGGAACGCCGCATGGCATCCCGTTGAACCCGACCGAGTGGATCATTCGTGCAAGTGCCCTCCTCCTTGCGTAAACTTCTCAGCGCTCACCCAATCACACCCTACTTAAACACTCCAGTGCCATCTGCTCTCTCCATGTGCTCACTAAATATCCAGGGTTTATTTGCAAGGTAACCATATCAGGCCATTTCTTCTTCAGATCGAGGATGGTCATCTACCTATCGAGCAAGAACAACTCACCCAACTACCGCAACGGCACCCGCCAACGCCCCGCCCACAACCACTTGCCCGTGTGCGTCGCTGCTGTAGACCTGAGATCCGGAGCTGCTTCCCCCGATGTTGAACATCTCTTGAGCACCACCACCACCGTTGCTTGTACCAAGGACGCTCGGGGTCGAACGACCACCGTGCCCCTCAAGCTTGATGACCACGGTTGTTCGGCCAAGTACCAATGGGGTGGAGGGAGTTCGATATAGTCTTAGTTGTCGAGGAAAGCGAGGGCGAATCGGAGGAGCTTTTGACAGCGACCGTGCAGTTGCCCGCGTTGCATTGGACGGTTTGGGTTCTGCTCTTGGCCTTGCAGTCGCAACCGAATCGGTCGTCCATGGTTTGACCGGCCCTATGAGTTGAAAAAGTAAACTGCTTTCGGTTAGACATCATGCGCGGGAGCGAGACATTGTGAAACAGTAAAACGCACCAAAGTGAAGGTTAAAACACGTTCGGCAGTCGAACCGGGTCGCGGAGCTGAAGGACTTTTGACCCCTCGCGCTCGGCTGCCTTGCTTGGGAAGTTTAACTAAGCGTCGTTTGGCGCAGGGCTCGGATCGGTAGTTGTAGTCGAAACAGCGCGAGCTTGAATCGGTTTTGGCCGTCCTGGTACATCGGAGTCGCCGCGGTGACTGAGTGCTGTTGCCGGCCAAAAAGCAGGTCGATAACCAGGCTTTCCTTCCTCCTCCATCACTCGCGATCAAGGCGGAGTACTAAGGAGGGGGGGAGCATGGTGGTTCCATTGAAGGAAGGTCGAGATGTCGTTCAGAGGTGGGAAAGAAGAGCTTAGAGGTTTGGCCCACACCCGCCGTTGTGAAGGGAGGGTTCTGGCTCATGTCGAGGAGGTTAGAGACCGGCCGCGTATGAGTCCAAATCACCGGAGAGACCACCGCAAGATGTGGTAGTAGCCTCGAGTACTAAGACAGACGACCTCAGGTTCCATCCACTGTCACGGTCACAGGCACGGCCTTCAGGTCACGGTTCCTGATTATGTAAGCGGCCAATTTCGTGGTCGGCAGAAAAAAAAAAGGCTTATTCTAGCATCCAAACGCAGCTGTGGGGGTTATTTACAACAGAAATATATTACAAGTAATAAAATTTAGAATTCTGCCATTATTCTGAGAGGGAGTGTATGATGTCCGTGATATTTTTTATTTGCCCATGCCGCCTGCGAGCCATCCAACCCTTTTCGGTACGCATCCATGAAACGAGAGGCACGGATCGAATAACTTGGAAAGACACCAATCAGCTGATTTCTGTATATCTGATTGTAACTGACTCACCGTCGCATCTTCTCTAAAGGTACGGAATCGAGCGCCTCGATAACGTTCGCTTCCATTTCCGCTTCGCTTGAGGTTGGAGGCTGGACACGATAGTGCGCTTTTGCTGCCCCCCAGCACATTTCTATGAAATTTAGCTCACAATGGTACTTTGGGAAGAAGTAGGCAATGTGACCACGCTTCTCTACTAACTCGATGAGCTCCGGCTTCTGATCCTTGAAGTCGGGCTGCTCGAAAAGGACACGTCGGCAGCAGCATTTGGGTGGGACACCTTTTGCACGTGGAGGACACTTGAATCCAGGACATTCCGCATTTAGATTAGCCTCTTCCAAGAGGCCACGCTCTTCCAGAATAACTTTCATTCCCTTGAACTGACCAGCAAGCATGCGGTCGGAGTGCTCCTCAGAGAAGTAGATGTCAGAGCCGCCGCCTAGCGCCGCCTCCGCCACCGATCGTCCACCGTCCGTCCACTGGTTCTAGTTGTATCGCTCAACTACGTCACGTGACACCGCTCCCCATGACCGCTCGGAGTCGTCGTTGAGCGAGTCCTCTCCCTCGTGATCCGTTCCACGACCAGTGGTGTCGTCCCGCCGCATTTCCTTATTCGTCTTCACTCAACCGACGAGCTCAGCGAACCTGAGTCGTCGCACACCGACTGTTCTTGCCCATTGCCTATATATAGTCATAGCTACCGCATGTACTCGTATCCCTCGTTCACGATTACTTGTATTCACATTCCCTTGTTCATCTCCCTCGACTCTGCGTGTCCCACTCGTCCATCTTCCCTCTCGTCCGACAGCCAGCAGCCAAGGCTCTTGCCGAGGACTCGTTCCCACGTTCTACTTTCCTGCTCGCACCCCCGTCCTCACAGTAGAGTGATTGCGGCGAGCCATTGGGAAGTTTACCCGCTCGCATCTTGACTTGCCCGGATGGAAACCAGTTTTTGGGCTTCTTAGGCGTATTCTTAACCATCTTGCGTGCAGAAAGGGCGTCGAGAGCGCGCTTCTGGTGCGATGGAGCATTAGAACGGCAATTGCACTTCCGTTGGGAAAGCGCTCTTCAAAAATATCAAGCATAAGATGAGTCTGTGCTTGGACATCCTCTGCCGAAAAGTATCCATCGCGATTCTTTCCGGCTTTGAAGAGGACACGTGTTGAACGGGTTCTAAAGATTGGATTGCAAACCACAGATATCAGCAATATGCCAATGAACGCAGATGTGATCTCACCCGTCAACCGAACGCCACCATCCAAACTCTGGTGAAACAAAATCGGCGACCATGATAGATGCGCCTTCACCCTTACGGATCAGGGTAGGTGATTCACTTTCATGTATCCAGCGTGTGCGGCGGCTGTCATTTGCGTAGAACGTGCTTTCATCGTGCTTGAACTCGTAGAGGGGGACTTCTCCGGGGGTGAGAATAGGTTCTTGAGTGATTGTCCCATCCTTGTCTCTCAACCGCATCCGCCTCTCCAACTTCTCCACCAGAGGTAAGAAGACCTCCTGACGGTACTGTACCACATCCTCTTGCTCGTGACCGTCCTTGTACTGACCATTCTTCTCTTTCTGATAGCGATAGGACATGCCGTGCATCCAACACTGAGCAGTCCGAACTGAGATCCCCCGCCGAAATCCCCATTTCTCTTGCACCTCAGGCCGGCCCACATATTCCACCACATCCATCGCCCGTACGTATTTTCCCTTGGTCTGGAGATGAAGCCGGATCTCAGAGGCGAAGTCTTCGTCGCTAATTTTCGAGACATGCGTGTTGTGATATCGATTTATCGGCAGGTCGTCAGGATTACACATGAAGGCCCGCACCCATCGCCTCAACTGCTTTGCTACCCATGGGCCACCACCTGCAGCCACAGCAGCCACCAGCGAAGCCCTCATCCAACCTCCATCTTGTGGGCCAATTGCAAGAAAAAGCCGCAAGAAGGACAGCATAGCAACGAGTCGTCCACAGAAGATCAAGTCGATGCTCCTGTCACGCGACAGCCCTTCCAACGCCTCAATCATCTCGCGGAGAAGCTGTGGATCTTGCGGAACAGAGTGATGGATTTTTGGCGGTTGGAGGGTGGGATTTGACAGAGGTGGGCACTTGGTATGGGGCGGGGACGTGGAATCTGACGGGGCTTGCACCGACTCGGCTAGGGAATCCTTCGGCGGGAGTTCTTCTCCACCCCAAAGTGTTTCTTCACTGGTCGCACTGTTATCGCTGTCGTAATCTTCATTCTGCTGGTGCTGAAGTGCGTCCGTCACATCATGGATCCCTTCCACCGCTGCCTGGCGCCTCTCAACCGCAACACTGCCACCACTCGAAGCGTCGGCCTCAGCTTCGGATTCCTCTTGGTCCATGCCCGCACCTAATCTCAATATTGGCTCCCCAGCATGGCTTCCATCTTCGATTCTGACTTCTGGGAGGCTTTGCTGAATAGTGACCGGCCCGGGGCGGTCAAGCACCAAGGGGGAACCCGGCCTGGCGCTTTGGGATCGGCCAGGTTCTTGAGAGCTGTTACTTGGTTCTGGTGGGAGAATCTCTTCTATGTCACTATCACCATCTCCTAATGGTGTCTCTGCCTGTTCTGAAGGCTTGCCATAGAAACTTCGGATGTCGGCATAGCCTTTTGCTCGCCTGTCGTTTTCCGCTTGCCACGCTTTTGCCCTTCGATTCCGCAAAGTTCTTGAAGCCGGTTGTGCTTTGTTATAGTGAGTTGGTCTTTGGGTAGTCCGCTTATTGTGATGTTGGCCTTCGGTAAGGAATGCCCAAGTGTCTCGCTGAACTTGCTGTCGCAGTTTTTCCAGATCATCCTCGTCGCGGAGTTCAACCACGAAATCCTCTTCCACTTCTTCCCAGTCCATATCTTCTTCATTAGAGACAGTCTCCACTGTCACCCCATCCGCAGAGAAAGCGTGACCTTGGGGAACTGCTGGCGTAAAATCCAGTTCTCTGGACACCTGCCATCCCAACTGTTCGCCTCTGCTTTTGCCCTGCAGCCATGTTCCGCCAATGAGATGAGTAATACCTCCATAGCGAAGAGGAAATCCAACATTCCCTCACTGTAAGTTCTTTTGCGCTTTAGATTTGCCAATCTTCTGTGCTTCGTGAGGGTCGGCATCCGGGCTAACTGCCTATTCTGACTGAAAATGCTGACAAACTCCGCTCACCCGTCCTTATCTCCGGCTATGTCTGACATCTCCGGCGGCCAAAAGTTCACAGCCGCTGCCAGGGGGATTCTTGATTTGGGCATTTTACGCCATTCTACGCTTGTTGGTACGAGTTAGAAATGATCGATGCACTAGTTCTCCAAATCTATTTATTTTTTAAATCAAGCTTCGAGAGTCGTATACAACTGTCCCTATCTATCTTCTCTTCAAACCAGAATTGCGCAGGTGAGGCTGTGGTGGGAGCAGTGAGAGATGTCACGAAAGGGTCCAAAGTAGAAAATCGAACATGGATGGAACCTGAGGTCGTCTGTCTTAACAAAAGAAAAGGTTAGGACCCGCTTTCGCTCTGCCCTCTTACCGACGAAACGCCTTTCCTACCGCGTTGATGAGTTGAGAAGCGTCGCGATTCCGGAAGCTTTTCGGTGGACGTGTGGGTTTGATAAGTGAGGGAAACCGTCTGTGGAGGCGTCGAGTTGGCGGTATTGGCGCAGGTGTTGGTCCCTTGTAGCTAATACTAGCTTGTGTCGGTACTCTCTGCTCGATTCGTTCTTAATTATAAGAGCCACTCACTTCTAAAGGGAGATGGAATGGAGATGCTGGCCGAACTGGGGCTAGGAAACCGGCTGCCACCAATTCGTCAACGGTACACGACCACAACGCGTTTCTGGGAGACGAGGTCGTCGAGAGCACTCGCTCCCAACCAGCTACGTACACGGGGAGTCGGTAGTGAACGGGCTTCTTTCCGTCGCTCGCGTAGATATCGGGTTCGTTGGCCATCTAGGGACGAGAGCAGGTTGGCTCCCGGGATCGAACTGGCCGGCTCGATGACGTACGTTCGGGATCTCTTACGCGCGTCGAGGAAAGGAAGACCGCAGCGTCCCTCGACGTCGCGACAAGGCTGGAGATATTGGTTCATCGCGTAGAGGAGGCCTTCGCTGATCGTCAGGAGTGGGGAGGATGTGGAGCCCCAGGACTTGGATTGGGTTAACGGCTTTTGTTGACGGTCGGGGCGGTGCCCATGCGGGGGATCAAGGTCGTCTGCTCCTGCGAGTTACCGCCGACACGGATTGGAACTTTGCCAGCGCGAGCGTGTAGGTTTTGGATGTGGTTGAAGAACGTGCCATTGCAGCCCAATGATTGAGGGTTGAAAAAAGGACAGTCCAGGCGGAATTCGACGCGCCACGGCTGATGATTGTAATTTGGACTGGGAAATGCAACTCGCTAACGCGATCTCGAAAGAGATACCGAGGAAGTGTATACAGCGCTGTTTTGGCATTGATGCTCGGGACGGTGCCTGTTGGTGGGGAGGATGGTGGTCCGCGCCTGGGTCGTCTGTGCTGGGGCTGGGGCAGTTTGCTATGGCAGGCGGCGACGACGCGAGGTAGCCTGCAGCGCAGAACGGTTTGATGGATCGAATTACTACCTGGGCAGGATCGAATGAGGGCAGACCGATGCATTGCCCATCGAAGGTCAGGGATATTGATTGTGGTGAGATCGAGCTTGATGTGCACGGTGGGTGAATCGGCCACTACTATCGGAACACCGAGGAGACCGCATAGATTCACTTGGTAAGGACGCGTGGAGTGTTAGGGCATAGCCATGCGGGCGAGTCTGGCGACGGCAATCA
Source organism: Tulasnella sp. 417 (assembly GCA_019633465.1). Taxonomy (NCBI): domain Eukaryota; kingdom Fungi; phylum Basidiomycota; class Agaricomycetes; order Cantharellales; family Tulasnellaceae; genus Tulasnella; species Tulasnella sp. 417. Next base: position 8,822 of record WSTY01000426.1, on the reverse strand, counting down.
GCTCCGTGTTGAGGTCGCAAGAGGGGTCTGGGGCATCGCACAGGTGGGACGAGCGAAGAGAGGGGAAGAGGAAAGATTGAAGAGAAGTTCGACGAGATCGACGGCAAGGAGAAGCGTAATGCGAGGCTGGATGGCTTGCGGAGTATTGGAAGAAATCGAGAGAGAGGCGCCGACAGCGGTACGAAAGATGTGCCTGTTGGGGCTTTGCGTGTGCAGCAAGCGCGGCGTCGCCCAATGCCTGCAATTAGGTTACGTTGGATGACATTTGATTGCGCTTGAGCATATCGGGAAGAGGCTGATTGTCGGCGGCGCTGACTTTCAACTGAGTTGAGGTCGAGGTTTGGTTTGAATTGAAATGCACCGAGAGCGTACCTGATCGAAGCACAAGTTGCCGCGGCCCTTCGGCTCTTATAAAAGAAGTGGACGATCACAACCCAACGACGATGCCTTTGTCCCGTTCGACAGCTGGGGGGAATGTGTGAAGTGAGATTCGAGACAAAAAGTGATATGCAAACGACTCCACACCATACTTATTCTATAGTGGATCATGTGAGCCACGGTATCCGCACGTTTCGCCTCTTCCTCTCAACATTCCCGACACCGGACGCATTGAGGTTCCAACGAACCTTACCGGTGGCTAAGTCCTCCACCTGGTGCCCTCCTCCAGGTAAGCGCCCGTCATCCTGGCTCATGATCGCAAGTCTCAGCCGCCAGGTGCCATCTTGATTCCTTTTCAACCAGTCGAGCACGCCTTCATTATCGACGACGCATGCGCACTATCGGTCAGCTTCCAGCGGAGACTATGACGGATTCCCGCCATATTCTCCGCTATCGATTTAGTACGACCAACAATCCTCTCCCTCGTGGTCATCCAGCCCGTCCACCGCCTCCCGCGCTCCTCCATCAACGGACTTTCTTTCCCTGCCCGGTGGAGCCTATGACGCCACACCTCGGGGTTCGGGGTTCGCTGGCGCCGATCCCCCGATGGGTTCGGAATGGACACTGCAGCAGCTTTTGAGGTCTCGGGTTTCCACTTTTAAATATGACTGCTGAAACTCACTCGAATCTCTCTCCATGGCTAGTGAACCGACCCGCACATACCCCGCGCTTGACCTTCAATGGGATATTATATTCGATGCCCGAAGACACCACGTAACCGTTCTGCCCCAGACTTGGTTCCAGGATGGTTGGGAGGTATGTTTGAGAGTTGCATGCAAGGTTAAGCCCCGGTGTTTGGAGCTGATGGCCTGCGCTTTTACTTCGCCAAGTTGGCCGGCGTTTACACAGAATACATACTCTTCACACAACGTGCGGAAAAGAGGCGCAGTGTTCAAATATACGACATATGCAAGTTGTCCATCCGCCTCGTGGATGTCAAATATGAAGCAGCTGTTTTAAGCTGGGATGGAAAATATCTCCTCGTCGGATACGGTAGGTGCTTGCTTCGGTGCAAGACGACGCGCGAGATCGGCACGGCCATCCTAACCCCCTGTCTGGAACGTTAGGTAAGATGCTTCAAATAATGAAGCTTAAAATCTATCAAGAAATTCAAAGCCAAGAACCTCAACGCGCGGAAGTGGACATCAAACACCAAGGGCTTCTGCTGGGTTGATACCGACGGACGGTTCTGGCGATGGTCTTACGCTCCAGGAGAAGAACCAGAACAAATGTTCAAGCCCATATCGACCGCTCCTAAATACTGGATGACCCCTATCGCCTCTCACGACGGGTCTTCGTATGCCGTTGTAGCTGCGGAGAAGGACAGGAGATCCGGGGTGATTCACGCTTTCTCGGAAAACCATAGAGAGGAGAGGATCTTTGACGGCGCTGCCGCTGCTGCTTTCACAAGGATAGTTTCAAATGCGATGAGCGAAACTGCACTTGTGATGATGTCTCTAACCCGGGAGGGGAAAAATGGATGCGTAAGTCAACCTCTCAAACAAGTTCTGATACTCGATGCAAACCAAACTCGGGCTGCGCCTCGTCCACTTCTTTTCCAGGTGGTTTTGGATGTTCAAGACTTATCGAGGTACTCAAGATTCCAAAAGGAAGCACGAGCCAACATCACGGTCTCCGACTCGATGAAGCTCTTCCCGGACATCTTCGTCGACGAACACTCCTCCCTCGCCTTAACCGCCATTTCCACCAGCGCAACCGACGGCTCTCTCGCACTCATATTCGAACCTCAGGGCGGAAAGTTCATCGCCAGTCGTCGGTTGCTCATGGACAACGGAGATCGAATCTTTTGTGGTGTCTTTGGCTTGCACATGGAGAGGAACGCGTCGATGTTTAGGAGGTTGAAGGTTTATCCCGATGGCCCGCAGAACCCGGATCACGTCGATGCGGAGGAAGCGTTGTTCCGATCCAAGAGTCGGAGAAGCAGTCTCAGCGGCCAGACGGATTCGGGCAGCGCTCCGACTACGGGCACGTCATCGAGGTTCACGAGCCATGCTGGGTCCTCGTCGTATGCTACGAGCGTGAGTACGCATAGCAAGGTGACTGGGAGTGTGGTACCGGGGAAAGGAAAAGGGAAGTCGAACAGTGGGCCCATACCGATGTGGGGTAGAGGAAATTTTGCCCCGAAGGATTCGGATGAGAGTTGGATGTTTGAGAAACAGAGAAGAGCGAGGTGGGAAAGGGAGGATCAAGGGGACGACTCTGATTAGCTATGGCATGCATATTTTACTTGATCGGGCTCGCGTAATTATAATACGAGTTGGGTAGGGGTGAGTCGCTGCAGTTTGCCAGCGACATGCAATCCTGACATGCAGGCCAGAGAGCATTGTTACCAACGTAATAAGATATTTTCACTAATACATTTCAATTTAAACATGTGATGTGCCTCTGAAAACCTTTCCATGACCTTGTAGTACCTGACGTTTGTGTAGAATAGGTTCCAAGGTATACCCAGCTTGGATGCTCTGCAGCTTTAGTCTCCAATCGCTTGGGGCACGTCTCTTGCTTGCATGAACTAATATTCAGACGTAGGACAGTTCTTCTCATTTCTAGATGGTGAGATATAGGAAGAAGCCACGTGGCTGACACGATGAGTACTGCCGCAGGCGGAGAATGATATTCGGCATTAAAGAATGCATCAGGATCGCGTTCCAACGTTCTTCCATTCGCCGTCTCGTCATGATATCAGGCTGGATACGATCGGCGCGCGGCGCTGGTCGTCAACATGATTTCCTGGGTGCTAATTGATTCCTAGCCCGTCTATCAACTTGGAACGGCCCTAACCCACCCAAGGTGTTCAAGTTTCATGCTCATTCAACAGCCTTGAGTTTTTAACATGAAGGAAATCCATGACCTGTCGGCATGGTCTAGCTTGTCAAGCGGAATTCTTACACGTTGGAGGGGAGGGCCATGAAGATGATTCTGATGCCAAACTTGATTGGAGTATAGGAATCCAGGTCGATACAACCGTATAGACGGGGAATGCACGAGAGCATAGAACGAAGGTCGTCTATGGCAAAGTTTTCGGTGACGGGTTAGGAAAGTGAGTGCATCTGGTCGAAAGGGCAGAGGAACGAACTATGCCCATGCTGGAAGGGAGAAAGACCAGAAAGAACGATACGGAACGACTAGACGGGATCAACAACATTGGATACATGCGCCTACCCTCTTCAACCAAAGGAGCAATCTCAAACCGCATCTACTCACCGAGCACGAACGGCTCACCCACCACCGGTCTACCCCAACTACACCCACCAACACCCTGCCCATGCGCGTCACTGCTGTAGGTCTAAGATCCGGAGCTGGTTCCATCGATGTTGAACGCCTCCTGAGCACCACCACCTCCGTCACTCGTCCCGACGACGCTCGGGGTCGAAAGACCGATGTGCAACTCAAGCTTGACGGCCACGGTTGACGGTCAAGTATGAATGGACTCGAGAGGGCCGATATAGTCTTGGTTGTCGAGGAAGGCGAAGGCGAATTGGGGAGCAGTTTTGACGACGAACCGCCCGGGTGGTCCGCGTTGTGTTGGTTTTTGCTCTTGGCCGTTGGAGGCGGAGTCGCAGCCGCATTGGTCGCCCATGGTTTTGACCGGCCCTACGAGTTTGGAAAGACCACTTGTTTTTTGGTCAGAGATCATTGCGTTGGAAATGAGACTGTCGTGAAACAATAAAACCCACCAAAGTGAGGGTTAAGACATGTCGGGCAGTCGAACCGGTCGCGGAGCTGAAGTACTTTTGACCCTCGCGCTCGGCTAGCTGCTTAGGAAGCTGAACTGAGCGTCGTTTGGCGCGCGGCTCCGGGTTCGGTGGTGTGGTCGAAACAGCGCGAGCTTGAATCAGTTGGCCGTCCTCGTCGATCGCGTAGCCGGGGTGAGTGAGAGTGCTGCTGCCAGCCAAGAGCAGGTCGATAACCTGGGGTTCTTTCCTCGGTCACTTCGCTCGTGATCAAGGCGTACGAAGGGATGATCATGGTCTATTGACGGAAGGTCGACATCTCCGTTCCGAGGTGGGGTGAAGAGATTCGAGGTTTGGTCCACGCCGCCGCCCGGTCTGGAGGAGGATCTAGCTCAAGTTGATCGAGGGGCTTTACATAGCGAGGTCGAGGATGTTAGAGACCGGAGATGTAAGAGTGTGAATCGCAGGCGAGACCACCGCAAGAGGTGGTAATAGTCTAGGAAGTAGCAGGAAGAAGAGGTTGGCACCCGCTTTCGCTCTGCCCTCTGCGGCGACTTACCGACCCAAACTCCTTTCCTACAGCGTTGATGAGTCGAGAAGCGTCGATGCCAGAAGTCTTTCGTGGACGCGTGGGTTTGATAGGTGAGGAAAATCGTCGTTGGTGGTATTGTCGCAGCTGTGGTCCCTGGAGCGAGGAATACCAGCTCGTGTCGGTCCTCTCTGCTCGACCCGTTCATAATTATAAGAGCCACTCACTGGTAAATGAAGATGGGAAGGAGTTGCTGGCCGAGCTGGGCTAGGAAACCGGCTGCTACCAACTCGTCGATGGTCCACAAGCACGGCGCGTTGGGGAGGCGATCAGGTCGTCGAGCGCACTCGCTCCCAATCAGCCACGTACTCGGCGGTCTGGTGACGAGCGGGCTTCTTTCCGTGGCTGTAGTCGATATAGGTTCGTTGGCCATCTGGAACCCGAGCAGGTTGGCTGTGGGGATCGAACTGGCGGGTCGATGACGTACGTTCGGAATCTCTTGCGCGCGTTGAGGAAAGGAAGACCGCAGCGTCACTCGACGTCGACGGGACTGGAGATGTTTTGCTCATCGCGTAGAGAAGGTTCTCGCTAATCGTCAAGGTTCAGGGACGATGTGAAGCCCGGGACGTGGATTGGGTTGGCGGGCTTTGTTGATGGTCGGCTCATCGAGGAGTGCCCATGCGGGGGGGATTAAGTCGCCTATTCCTGCGAGCCACCACTGACACGGATGGCGAGGTTGCCAGCTCGAGCGTGCAGGTTTTGAATGTGGTTGAGGAGCGTGCCGTTGCGGCCTAATGACTGAGGGTTGAAAAAAGGACAGTCAAGTCAATTCGGTGTGCCACAGCTGTTGATTGTAATTTGGACTGGGACATGCCACCCGAAACGCTCATCTGCAGAGAGATACCGAGGAACTATGTGTTGTGTAGTTTGGCATTTAGGCTCTGGCCGGTGCGGGTTGGTGGAGTGATATATGGTGATGCGCGCCTGGTTCGTTGGTGCCGGGGCGGGGGCAGTTCGCTATCGCAGGCGACGACGATGCGAGGTAGCTGGGAGCGCGGCAAGGTTTGATAGAGCCTAATTACTACCTGCGCAGGATCACATGCGGACATGAGAGTGTATTGGCCATCGTGAGTCAAGGAGACCAATCATGTTTGAGATTGAGGGCGGGGAGCATCGCAGAGGTGGTTGGAGGGAAGAGGCAGGGAAGAGGATAGATTGGAGAGAAGCTCGAGCTGTGTGTGCTGCCCTCGTAGACTGTGATATCGATGGAGGGGAGAAGGGTATTGCGAACTGGGTGGCTTGCACACTAGAAGATATCAAGAGAGAGGCGCCGACGGCATAAGACGTGCCTGTGGGGCTTTGCCAACTTCACTGTGGGGACAAGCGCGGCGTCGGCCAATTCCTGCAATTGGGGTACGTTGGATGAGATTGAATGGCTTTTGAATGTAGCGAGAAGAGGCTGGATCGTTAGCGTCGTTGACCTTCAAGTGGGTTGGCGTCGAGGCCGATGAAGGTTTGGACTGAATTGAAGGCGTGCCTGAGCGAAGCACCGAGTTGCCACAGTCCTCACCTCCACTCGATGAAGAAGTGGACGACAACGTGAATCACAACCCAAGGAAGATCCTTTTGTCCTGTTCCACGAATGCATATGAGGGGCTGAGTGAAGTTGTATTCGGTGCAAAACGTGATAGGGAAACAACTCCAACAGTATATTCAATAGTGCATCGTGCACGCCGCATCCGTGCCATTCGCCTCTTCCTCTCAACAATCCCTACACCGAACACATTAAGGTTCCAACGAACCTTACCGGTGGCCAAGTCCTCCACCTGGTGCCGCTCCTCCGGGTAAGCGCCCGTCATCCTGGCTCATGACCGCACCTCTCAGCAGTCGGCTGCCATCTTGCTCACTATACAACCAGCCCCACTTCTTCCACCAATACCCATCCCATCGTGCAGCACGCCTTCATTAGCAACAATGCACTATCATTCTTCATCAACATCTAGGGAGACTATTACGGGTTTCCGCCACATTCCCCACCACCGATTTTCTACAACCAATAACAATCCTCCCTCTCGTCGTCATCCAGCCCGCCACCGCCACCGCCCCCTCCGAAGTCCCACTCTCAGCGGGCATTCCTTCCTTGCCTGGTGGAGCCTCTGGCGCCACACCTCGGCGTCCGGTGTTCGCTGGCGGCGATCCTCCAAGGGGTTCGGAATGGACACTGCAGCACCTTTTCAGGTGTCGGGTTTCCACTTTTAAATATAACTGCTGAACTCGCTCGAATCTGTCTCCATGACTAGTGAACCGACCCGCACATACCCCGCGCTTGACCTTCAATGGGATATTAAATTGGATGACCGAAAACACCGCCGTACCCGTTCGGCTGCGGCTCTTACCACACTAGTCTCGAATGGGTGGAGCGAAACTGCGCTCGTGATGATGTCGAGAGGAAAATGGTGGCGTAAGTCAACTTATCAAACGGTTTCTGTTATCTCGTTGCATACCAAGCTCGGGCTGCGCTTTCGTCCAATTCTTCTTCAGGTGGTTCTCGGCGTTCAAGACTTAGCCAAGTAATCTCGGTTCCCCGCCGTCTCCGCTGAACCGGTCTTATGAAATAGATGTTTGCCGATACGCTTAAAGATTTCACATGCCTCCAGAAAGCTTTCCATGATCTTGTAGTATCAGGCCTTTGTGTAGAATAGATCCCCAGGTATACTCAGTATGTATGCTCGGAAGGTTTAGTCTCCGATCGCTTCGGGCACGGATCTTCATTGAATGAGGTAATATTCAGACGTGGTGAAGTTCTTCACATTTCCAAATAGCGAGATATAGGGAGCCACTGGTGGGTGACTTAATGAGTCCCTGCTGCCGCAGGCGGAGAATCATATGCAGTTCACGTGAGAGAATTGAGAACTGAATAGCCAGCCCAGAGGGGCCGGACTCTCAGGATGAAGAAGAATGTCAGGTACAGAGAAGTGGGGATATGAGTGGTCAACGTAACTAAATACAAGAAAAGATAGTAGTTAAGAATGGATGAAGAACTACGGGTCCGGGATAGACTGAAGGTTGGTCGGGTGTCACGAGCCGGAATGAGCTAGGGAATGGAACGACGGCAAGTCCCAAAATCGAATTATCCCATCCCCGGAGTGGGATTTAAGCCGCTTGCCGTCCTGCGAGAACACAACGGACCCGATCTGGTTGCTGTGACCGGTCAGAGGCTCACCCAACGGTGCTCCGGTCTGCCCATCCCATAATCGAACTGTCTTGTCGTCAGACCCGGATGCCAGAACCTTGCCGTCCGGCGAGAACACAACGGACGTGATCGCGCCGCTGTGACCGGTCAGAGGGCGACCCAACGGCGCTCCGGTCTGCCCATTCCATAATCGAACCGTGTAATCCATTGACCCGGATGCTAGAACCTTGCCGTCCGGCGAGAACACAACTGACCAGATCCAGCTGCTATGATCGGTCAGAGGCTTACCCAACGGCGCTCCGGTCCGCCTCTTCCATAATCGAACCGTGTTGTCGTCAGACCCGGATGCCAGAACCTCGCCGTCCGGCGAGAACACAACGGAGTTGATCTTGTCGCTGTGACCGGTCAGAGGCTTACCCAACGGCGCTCCGGTCTGCCCATTCCATAATCGAACCGTCTTGTCCTCAGACCCGGATGCCAGAACCTTGCTGTCCGGCGAGAACACAACGGACCAGATCTGCTCGCTGTGACCGGTCAGAGGCTTACCCAACGGCGCTCCGGTCCGCCTCTCCCATAATCGAATCGTCTTGTCCTCAGACCCGGATGCCAGAACCTTGCCGTCCGGCGAGAACACAACGGACCGGATCCACCCGCTGTGACCGGTCAGAGGCTCACCCAACGGCGCTCCGGTCTGCCCATCCCATAATCGAACCGTCTTGTCCCAAGACCCGGATGCCAGAACCTTGCCGTCCGGCGAGAACACAACGGACGAGATCAAGTCGCTGTGACCGGTCAGAGAGTGATCCAACGGCGCTCCGGTCTGCCTCTCCCATAATCGAACCGTCTTGTCGTCAGACCCGGATGCCAGAACCTTGCCGTCCGGCGAGAACACAACGGAGTTGATCCCCCCGCTGTGACCGGTCAGAGGCTTACCCAACGGCGCTCCGGTCTGCCCATCCCATAATCG